>JAGPOY010006956.1:18624-28625 GCA_018983105.1 Silene uniflora | reverse complement strand
TTGCGAATAAGGTAGGTTATCCTACTCGGTTTTACTATGGTTTGCGTAAGATTCTCTTGTAATGTGCATATGTGATTGTATGTTGATATATCTATTGAGTTGTTGATTATGAGCGATGAGTGATCACCCGTGAGAAGGTGATCACGCCTAGAGGTCGTCTTCTGGTCTCTCAAGCCAGAAGAGGTGTGCACATCAATGACTAGGTTTAGTGGAAAGGCTGCGGTCTGACACTGGTGGATTTAGGGTACCTGTTGCGATGGGTACCTGGCAAGGCTACATGTTGCGATGTGTAGTCGGTTCTGGTAGAGGCGAGGGTGGATAAGGAGATCACAACTCATTGTTTGTTACATTGCTTCCGCTTGTGTTCATGTATCTTGATTGTCTTACTTTTATCTACAGTTGAACCGACCCCGGTTGTTTGTCTTATGACCTGCTGTGATCCATTCGGGGATGGTGAGCAGTTGGTGTAGCAGGTAATGAGCTTATGGATGATGATGATGTGCTTCTGGGATGGGAAGAGTCGCCACAAGCTTAGCCTAGCATAGCCGACATAGTTTATTAGCATTTTTATTAGTTGGACCTTTATCATTTCAGTTGTTATTATTTTTATGAGACATATGTAAGACAATTAAAGTTATTATTAATAAAGGGACAGACATTATTTCTTTTGATATTTTCACTACCCCGGTTATGTCGGGATGGTAATACCTCCATAGGCTAGGGCAGTCCTTGGTAAAGGCCCCCTGGTTTATGAGGGTGTTACATTTATGATGCCAAAAATGCGGTCGATAACGAAGTTATCAACATACCCATTATTTTTTTCCAATTTCATGCAATCTTATTGATGATGTAAGTATGTTATTCTCTTGCAATTTCAATACAAACAAAAAAATAATAATTAAATAAGATTGTAAATATTAATTGAAAACATAAAAAAAGATAAAAAGTGAAATAATTCATTTAGTTTCGCATTAACTTCATAAAATGAAAGAGTATATACTTTTTCTATCAACTTTTTGAATAAAATGAAAATTAGGATGATTATAATATTTATATAAGAAATTTTTTTAAATTATTTTTCGCAAGAAGAAAAAAGATTTCAAGAATGAAGGTGGAGATAAAAAAAATGGTACTAAATAAAAAGTATAATAATGTAAATTATTGACTGAGACAGAGGGTGGGAAGAAGGGAGAATAAGAGGATTGAAATGAAATGAAATTGACGTGGATTACTTTGGCACACATGGAATTTACGTGGCTTTCTTAGCGCTGATGTGGATTTTACGTGGCTTTTTTATCGCTGATGTGGATTAAACGCATGATATTAATTTGACATTTTTAAGGTGCCTTTTAATATACACCCTCCACACATAAATGTTCACCCTATTTGTCTAATATATGTGAGGAGTATTTTAATGAAATGGGGTGAACATAAGTGTGTGGAGGGAGTAGTTTTATAGATTTCATAGTAGAGTAATTTAGTTTATACGGAGTATTTGACATGCTCTTAAAAATAATACCCGTTATATTACTCAGCGACTTGAATAAAGTTGCATAGTCATTCAATTAAGAGAATTAAATTAAATGAAGAGGAATTGAATTTTTGGATTTCTTTTTTTGATGAAACGAATGTCCAACCGACGAAAATAATTGATCCTACATAAAGTTATTTTGGATGAATAAATAATTTCAAATTGCAGCAACACATGCATTCATATCAAATAAACAACTAATCTAAAAAATCTGTGTAAGTTGATGCCAACCATGCACAATGTAAGCCAATCGCACATTCTAATTTTAGACTCGGAATGTTATTAGAAGGTTTACAATGCTTTGCTCAGCCCAAAATTCTCGTCTAAGACGGATAACTTAAAACAGATCAAATACAAATCAGATTATATGCCAAATTATCTAAAAAAAGTCAAAAATTTTAACTTTAATATCACCATATGGTAGTATTTAACCCGTTTTAAACATAAAACGAATAGTGTCCGTCTCAAGCAAGATTATAAGAAGTATTTGTCAAAGTTGACCGTTGTGTGAATGAGTCACTGTTTACCTAAGTAACGACTAACGAGCATGCGAAGAAAAGATCACAAGTCACCAGTACCAAACCCTTGTCGTTTTCCCAGATTGCTTAAATTCTTTCCAACAACACAAAATCTCATTTGTGACGGACACTATCCGTCACAAGTGAGTGACGGATACCATATTCTCTCACAAAATACCCATCAAGGATGAGTGGAGAAGCACATGAGGGGTGCCCACCTTGTCCCCTCTACCCATTTCCTCTCACAAAATACCCGTCGCAAGATCCGACCCGTCGCAAGCAAGACCTACTGTTCCAATAAATCACACTTGAATTTATTTATTTGAGTTATATATAATCTTCATCGTTCTAATGAGATTAACGGAAAATCTAAATGCCATGTTTAGTCAACTTAAGTTGGTGAAATATAGTTGTTATGATTTCCATTAACTCTAATTATTAACTTGCAAGATATGTAGCTTTGATTGTTACCATTTTGCATACATAATTTTAAATTAAAATCACAAATTATTTTGCAGATATTCAATCATTTTCATTTTCATTATATTTTCTACACACAACACCATTTATCATTAAAATTTATATTCTACGGAGTACTTTTGTACGGAGTACGGAATATCATTTTAAATCTCACCTTATTTTCTTTTGACACACATCGAATTCCGATCTCTTAAACATAAAAAATTGTTACTCCTTTATACTTCTTCCATTTCAATGAATTCTATACATTTGCTTTATTCACGTTTGTCAATACCCGTTTTCTTTTGTTAATATCTTTAGTTAGCTATTGATAAAAATTATAAAAATTTGATATTCACGATGTACTCGGTAAGACAATTTAAACAAGAAAACACATGACTATCTTTTATGCTATATATTAGAAGTTGTATCGAAGATTCACTCGACTTATGAATAGTGCTCAAAAAGTGAAATGTATAGAATTCAATGGAATGGAGGAAGTAATTGCTAACCATGTTAAGTTAATTGATTTAAAGTTTCGAAATTATTAGTTAAAATTTCTGAGGTTACCTAATACTATTATCACCTCCCCCAATTATTGGGAGCATATTCTTTATTCTTTAAGTTATTTTTGCGACATCTCTAGGTAGATAGCTTGAGGTAGATTGATTGGGCCGGTTTAGAGTCAAGCATGAGTTAGCTCGGATTGACTCCAAAATCGAGCAGGTTTAGGGCCAGTATTTCTTGGCCCGGCCCTTGGCCATGTCCAGCATGAAGAACCTACATATGCGGAGAGTATTATCATTTACAGAATATTAGAGACATATATAATCTGTAAATGATAATATTCTCTAATAATACTGATTATCAAAAAGAAATCATTTTCAAATAATTTGATGACAAACATAAGTGTATTATGATAAGCGAGAAAAAAAACAATTTTAGAATGGACGAATATTAAATTTATTATATCACAGGTATTGTATGCAAGAAATCATACCATTAGAGTTTCTTCAATGTCAAAAAAACTAAATGACATATATAGTTGCTTTAATTAAGTTATAATTAGGGCATATGTAGTAATTCCTATTTGACAATCTTAATGTGATTATGTAATCACTCTTGTAGTACTAGATTATTGTAACCTACGTTAATTACGTGGGGTTTCTAGTAGGAATGCGATTTCGCTCTATCCAACGGTAGCATTATTATTACAATAAGTCTTGCTTATGACGGGTCACCATTTGTGACGGATATTTTGTGAGATAAAATGGATACAAAATGAGTTAGTGGAAAAAGGGGACCACATAAATAGTGTTGCAGAGAGAGAAAAAGTGGTTACTTTGTGAGATAAAATGGTATCCGTCTTCTCCTTGTGACGGATATGTCATGTCTTCAAGGAGAATTTGTGTTATTATTATTTGTTGTGTCACAAAAGAAGTCGGCACATCAAACATAGAAATTAAACGTGGTCCTAAAAATGCCTACGGACGGAGGACTATTTTGAAAGGATATCAGGTTAAATATTGTACGAAGTATCACATATATCATCACCCTAATTGAATTTATACACATTTTCTATGTCTATTTCGTTCCCATTATATATTTTTTCCAAATGGGGTTAATTGAGTTGAGATCTAACGGTTTCATTTTTGTGTCTTATCTTGACACATCACACTTCAACTAAATAAATAATAAAAAGTAATAATATATATCAAAGTGATGATATGTCATTAAGGGAAGTAAATCAGTATGGGACTTGAGATGAAATAGAAAATAGGATAGATCGAGGACTTGGGTTAATTAACCACATTTCTTTCACTTGAGATCTCGCCGTAAAACGTCTCTAACATCGTCACTTAGGGGAGCTATATAATAGGAAGAGTAAAATCGACTAATAGTACCTCAAATCCCAAAAGAAATACTTGTAGTTAAAATTGTCATTCCTACTATCTGGAAATCTCTAAATATGGGGTCTTCGCAAATGTTATTGACCTAAAATTTCATTTTCAGCTCCACACTTGTCGTTGTCGCCACCGCCCACCGGACGGTGTTTTTCCTTGAAACTTACTTAATTACAAAGGCCACTATCAAATGCCCTAATTAAAGAAAGAAAAAAACACTAGATCGGAAAAAAAGCAAGAAGTTTCGTGTGGAAGCCATAAAATTAAATACGAGTAACACTTAAATATTATTCCATGATCATTAAAGCATAATGCAGAATATATATATATAAACAGAAAGCACTATGCAAATATTGCGGTCCGTTTTCTCTCCATTTCCTCAAAAGAAATGGAGAGGCAAGTTCTTATCGATGGTCCGGATCGTATTTTCACAACATCTAACGGTTCTAAATTTATGCATAAAAATAAAGGAAAAATAGGAGTGAAAGGGGAAATTAGTATTTAAAGAGATTGTGAGAGGAAATGGAGAGAAAGGAAATGGAGAGGATCCATTTCCCAAATCGGTTCGTTTTCTCTCCATTTCCTCAAAAGAAATGGAGAGGCAAGTTCTTATCGATGGTCCGGATCGTATTTTCACAACATCTAACGGTTCTAAATTTATGCATAAAAATAAAGGAAAAATAGGAGTGAAAGGGGAAATTAGTATTTAAAGAGATTGTGAGAGGAAATGGAGAGAAAGGAAATGGAGAGGATCCATTTCCCAAATCGGTCCGTTTTCTCTCCATTTCCTCAAAAGAAATGGAGAGGCAAATTCTTATCGATGGTCCGGATCGTATTTTCACAACATCTAACGGTTCTAAATTTATGCATAAAAATAAAGGAAAAATAGGAGTGAAAGGGGAAATTAGTATTTAAAGAGATTGTGAGAGGAAATGGAGAGGAAATGGAGAGAAAGGAAATGGAGAGGATCCATTTCCCAATCGGGCCGTTTTCTCTCCATTTCCTCAAAAGAAATGGAGAGGCAAGTTCTGATCCATTTCCCAAATCACAAATTCTCCTTGAAGACATGACATATCCGTCACAAGGAGAAGACGGATACCATTTTATCTCACAAAGTAACCACTTTTTCTCTCTCTGCAACACTATTTATGTGGTCCCCTTTTTCCACTAACTCATTTTGTATCCATTTTATCTCACAAAATATCCGTCACAAATGGTGACCCGTCACAAGCAAGACTTATTGTTCCCAAATATTGGTCGGAGATGAAGGATATTATTAGTAGCTACTCTATATGCTAAAATCTTTTAGGTTGGTCCTATTAACTTTATATTAACAAAGAATTAGTCTAATCAACAATCTCCACTTGCATCTTATTTAAAAACAATACTTGCTTAATCATAGGTAAAGTAATTTGATCAACAGTGGTTTCCTCGATTCTCATGTAATCAAATAGATGCCAATTTATTTATGATTTTTGTGAAATCTTTCCAGCTAAAAGATCACTTTACTAAAGTGCGATGTGTTCAACACGAGACTAAGGGAACTAAGAGTAGTTTTCTTGGTAGTGCCAATAAAATGAGATAACGGCATCAGGTGACACGCAATTTCGGTACACTCTCTCACATGCATGCAATATGTTGGGGGATCATTAAAATGATGGGTCTATGCAAGGGCATGTGAGAGGGTGATATCGAGATTAGGTACCATCTGATAATGCCCTATCATAAAGTAAATGTGAGTTGTATCAAAAAAAATTATTTGGAAATCGTATATCAAGTTTGCTTGGAAGCGAAATATTTCATGTGCCAAATAGCTACATAACAAGAATAAACTAGCAGAAAAAATCTAGGAAATTAAACTAAATTTTCATTTTCTCCATTTTTCGAGGATAATTTTCCTGTTGGTCCCCTGGTTACACCACTACGTTGAAATAAGAATGGATCATATGTAAAGTATACACATATTTTACGTAAATAATATTGCAAGAATTAACATTTGTTTTTTCCCCTTGAAGTGAACATTTGTTTTGTTACAAAAAACTCGAAACAACAAAAATAAAAACAATTTAAGATGATGTAAAAAAGAGAAATAAAAGAGCACCTAATAATAATTGTGAATATAGTAGAATAGTAGGTATTATTTGACCCACCAAAGACCTTAACTTGTTCCTTCTCTCAATTTGTTATACTTTATATGGCAAGGCAACTTTTTTCTCTAGAAAAACATATTATGCATAATTTAAGTATAAGATGACTTGTTACCAACTCCATCACCTTTAATATCTCTATCCTTCCTTCCTTACTAGTTTTTCTACTATAAATATACTAACCAAGTTTAGAATACTTCACCAACAGTTCATAAATTCATATTCTCCTCTTCATTACTCAAACATGGCTAAGTTTATCAACTTTTGTGCTTTCCTTTCTCTTCTTACATTAGCTCCTTTATGCTTCTCCATGGAGAACAATGGCGGCGGTCCCCTTTATCCGTCATTCTATGACCATTCATGTCCTAGACTTCAAGAGATTGTTTGGTCTGTAGTCGCTAATGCGGTTGCTAAAGAACCGAGGATGGCTGCTTCTTTGCTTAGGCTCCATTTCCATGATTGCTTTGTCAAGGTATTATATATAAGTTTTTTCGTACTTGTTTCATGTTAACAACTTGCCTTGTAATCATACAGCGGTGTAAGTAATGGTGTATAATTTGTGGTGATTGCAGGGATGTGATGCCTCTGTGTTGTTAGACAGTAGTGGTACCATAGTTAGTGAAAAGAGATCGAACCCTAACCAAAACTCGGCTAGAGGATTTGAGGTCATTGACGCGATCAAGGCTGCAGTGGAGAAAGAATGCCCTGGGACTGTGTCTTGTGCTGATATCTTGACTTTGGCTGCTAGAGACTCTACTCTTCTTGTAAGTATCTCTGCTTGTTTTAACACTTACGAGTACATTATTTCAGCTTTTAACGGTCATGAGTATCACCACTCAGTGACTTTACTAGCTAATAAGCCAGTTGACGTATGCATTCAGCTGTATATGTAAAAATATCTTACACAAGTTACTGTCGGTAGCATACAGTCTCTTAGTCTTCGGTTATACGAAGTATAACTGAGACACTCATAATTACTATGATATGTGCAGGCTGGTGGACCGAATTGGGTGGTAACACTAGGAAGGAGGGACTCGATAGATGCAAGCTTGAGTGGGTCTAACAACAACATTCCGGCTCCTAACAATACTTTCCAGACCATCCTTACCAAGTTCAAGCTTAAGGGGCTCGACATTGTTGATCTCGTCGCACTTTCAGGTTACTTTGCTAATCTATACTACTGTTAGGAATCACAATCTTGCAAATCATAAAAAGTTCTGCCTTTAGGCTAAGTTTAACGGGGTCTGAGGGTGGGTATGAGCAAAAGTCTCATGCTGAGACTTGTTGAGTATGAAGCTAATCCCCCTATAAAGTTGCTTGTACTGGGCAAGAGTCTCAAAGTGAGTCTTGGGTTTCCAAGACTCATTTTGAGACTTGTGAATAGTATAAATTGCAATATTTTACTATTATTTTAAATAAGATAAATATCTACTTAGTCAATTAAAATCTAGAAAAAATAATTTATTAATCTTATGTTCGATAAAAAAAAGTTGGTCATGTAAAAAATGGATTAAACGTAATTCATAAATTCTCATCCGTCACAAACTTGTAACGGATCAAATATTACCCACATGAGTAGGTAAAAACAAACAATATATTTGTGATTCCCTAAACTTGTCTTATCTACATAAGTGGGAGATACTCGATCTGTCATACGTTTGTGACGGATATATCCATCACAAGGGAGACTTATTGAACTTAATCATTTTATTTCGTCATTCAAAATTTTCAGGTTTAATTTTACTTTATGTGTGTATGATTTGAAGTATAATTTCTTTGTATAAATATATATGTCGGTAGTAAAAAAAAAATACGTCACAACATTTATTTAATGTTTAATTTTGTCTCGTCTTTCTGATTTTCATGTTTAATTTTGGTGTGTGTGTGTTACTTCTCCTTATAATGTCGTTATTTTAAAAAAAAAATTACGTCACAACGTTTATATATAATGTCGGTATTTTAAAAAAAAATTACAAAGGTTTATTTAATGTAATTTATCTAATAAAAGTAAACAATAAAAAAAAAAAAAGTAAAATAAGTTAAGTGGAAAGGTGAGATGACAAAGTCTGAAATGAGTATGGGGATAAAGTATATTTTTCGAGTGAGTCTGAGAGTGCTTGAGTCTGAGTCTGAAAAATTAAAAGGTAGTGGAAAGCTGAGGTGGCAGAGTCTGGAGTCTGAAGATGGGTCTGGGGATAAACTTAGTCTTAAGAAAAGTAGTCTCTCCATGAACAGTCTTCAGACTGTGACATTATTGTCGTGTTATGAGAAAAGGAGAGCTTAATTCGTTCCAAAAAGTCTTGCTGAAGACGGGTCGAATCTTGCAACGGGTAATTTGTGAGAGGAAATGGGTAGAGGGGACAAGGTGGGCACCCCCCATGTGCTCCCCACCCACATTTGATGGGTATTTTGTGAGAGAAAATGGTATCCGTCTTCATTTGTGACGGATATGGTGTGTCTTCAATGAGATTTTGTGAATTCGGGGTTAGTGGAGGCGCGCGTCTCTTAAACAAAGTATTAAAGTAGTTTATACCAATGCTTCCTGCAAATTATGCCAGCAAAAGCGAAAAGTTTATGCTTTATTCTTTCCGTAAATGTAGTAATGTGCTAAACAGTTCCGTTAAACAGTTCCGTTTAGAAATGTAAAATATATTTCCCGGATTTTTAATTTAACTGAGGATGATTTGAGGTCGGTTAACATTCCCTCGAAAGAAACTGACAAGACATTACTTAATAAGCTCAAGAGAGGTACTAAACTTTAAGTTGTGTGAACGGTATGTACAGGGGCTCACACTATTGGTGATTCAAGGTGCACCAGCTTCAGGCAACGGCTATACAACCAAAGTGGCAACGGCCAACCAGACAACACCTTAAACCAAGCCTACGCAGCTCAGTTACGCACCCGGTGCCCACAGTCTGGTGGTGACCAGAACCTGTTTGTGCTAGACTTTGTAACCCCTGCCAAGTTCGACAACCACTACTACAAAAACATACTGGCTTTCAAGGGTCTTTTAAGTTCTGATCAAATCCTGTTAACCCAAAGTGCTGAAGCTGCCAAATTAGTGAAGCTATACGCTGATAACATCGATATTTTCTTCCAGCATTTTGCAAATTCTATGGTAAAGATGGGAAATATTACTCCGAAAACAGGTTCAAGTGGTGAAATCAGGAAAATCTGTAGAAGGGTCAATCACTAATTTGAAGTTGCAGATAAAGAGAGTTCAGACTTCAGAGTTCAGACTGCTGATTTTGTGCATCCTTGTGTTTTCCTTTTTGGTAAAAAAAAAAAAAATTTATATTCTTGCATTTTTTTTCAAGTTATTCATCATTGTGGACTTGTGGTTATTGACGGTGTAGTATCCCTTGATTAATATTATCATGTTTGTATGTATGTGTGACAGACGGTATGTTTCGGTTAGATAATACGAACCTGTGTGTGTAA
>JAGPOY010006954.1:0-10002 GCA_018983105.1 Silene uniflora | reverse complement strand
TTTAATCACCAAATAATTTAGTTTAAGTAAACAAATCTATCTTTTAATAATTTAAGATAATAAATTATCTTGTAAAAATATTATAGAGAAGATAGTTTACTTACACAAGGGGATTCTCAATGGCACGAAAACCTAGGCAGCCGAAACCCTAGAAGGCACGCCTCCCTAGGTCGTCTACTCTTCCCTTGGCCCAAATTATGGATTAGGTCAAATAAATTTACAAACCCTAGGTGGCATGACAACTTCACAAGCCGTTTCACCAACCAATAGAGAAATGTAAACTATCCATCAAGAGACCTTTATTTTATTTCTATTACATGTACACATGATTTCAAAATATATTTAAAGATTTTTATCCTTGAAAAATGATTTTAAAATATTTAAAATCGTGCCTTTAAAATACTACCCAATGTTATAGCAAAGTGTGCCATAACACTAAGCTTGTCAAGTAAAGTCATAGACGTAATAACTATGTCTTTACTTTCCAATATTATTCGTTAAGTACCGTTACTCGATGGACACCCTATACTAGCTAATCTTTCTGGAGATCTTCAGTAGTAGGTTATCTCTTCCGTGATCAAAAGCTCTTCATCTTGGAGCTTCTTTATAGACTTGATCGAGTCTTTGCTTGAGTGATCGTTATACTTGAAATTTTGTTACGGTTACTATAACGCATTAAGAATTCTTCAATGTCATAGCTCAAGCCCCTATGTCATTTGTATTTCTTTGTAAGAAGCTTCATTTCCATCATTACATGTATCTTCATTTCTTCTATTTGATCTTCACAATCATTACATGTATCTTCATTTCTTCTATTTGAAATTCACAAATCGTAGCTTGACTTGTAATCTTCATCTATTCTATTTATAGACTAAACAAACAATTACGAGCACAAGTATATAACATTTAAGCATAGACGTATTCATTATCAAAACCCTAACATATGTGAACTCATATGGTCCAACACTAACTCATCCTGAGCAATAACTAATATGGCATCTGCAAAACTGGCTGATTCGAGACTATTCTATTGAACTTCATAATTGACTTGTCACTTATCAGTACTCAAAATTTCATATATAACTCAAGAGTTACTCAATGTTTATGGCTGATTCTTTTGGAGATGAAAATTAACATCCATATCTTCAAAATGAATTATCAAGAGTATCAAAATTCATCTTTAGCTAATAGTTATCAATGCTACAAGTCAGCCAGCCAGATTCTTGAATGTTATAAAAGGGTATGTTTTGCATTTGTGTGCAGCAAGATAGAACATTCATGTCCATTTTACCTAGCTTGAGTGGCACGTCCAGAAAGGCAACTTGATCTCTAAATGATCTCAAGTATGTGTGATGTAGAACTAAGTCGAATTAACGTTAATTTAAACGTGAATTAACTTGCAACGGGATAGATAGGTGAATCTCGCTCTAACCTCGCAAGGAAATCACTCGCATTCACTCAGGTCAGCCTCGCAAGGGTGACGGTTCGTTAATCTCCCAAGAACTTCTGTAAACTTTTATTAATCCTTTGGAATTTTGCAAAATAGGGTTACAAGAGGCCCTATTTATGCTAATCCAACTCCTAGTCTTACTTGACTAATAAGATAGCTAGTTTCCTAAACTAATTAGGAAATAAACTATTTACTAAATAACTAATAGTTCAGCTAGAATTAGGAAATAACAAACTATTCCTAATCTTTATTCGAAAGTAAAATAACAATAATAATTAACTAAGTATTACTACACGGTTTAGAGAACCTTGACTTCTATACGGTTGGAGTGACCGTATATTGAGATTCCTCTGGCTCGTTGCATTTCCAAGTGAGCATCGTCACATACATGTGGACCATGCCACCCGCGCCGCGCGCACTCGCGGGTTGGAAGAGCTTTAAGGCGGCGGCACTGCATACACGGAACTTTGGTTTGCCAAAGCACGTCATGGACCATTGCCTATTTGTGAGGCGTTAAAACCGGTGAAAGGTTGAAAAGCCTGCATTTGTAGCGTCGCCACCAATTTTATGGGAAATTGGAACCGTTCGAATACTCTATGTCATGTCAAGACACAAAGTAATGACATAGACACTAAGAACTCGTTACCCTTAGCATTCTATGTCTAGAATGACTCTCGAGATGCCAATGGACACGGATGTCCAGAGATAACTGGAGTAAGGGGTGAGGGTACGTATTAGGAAGCTCTTTTATTCTAACACCTAATCATGCCCGCCTCGATAGCGGCCTCTAATAATGATTCGGGAAATCGTTCGTATTTGATATGATGTCGATTGTATGCATGCAATGCAACGAACAATAAATTAATCCTAGCATGTGAGAATTAACTATGTCGGTTAACATTTAATTTTAGCAAGTAATAGGTCGAAGTAGAATTTAATGTTGATTACATGTGAATTTACAATATTACATGATATAATAAATTACAATGAGAATTGAATTTACATTATAAACATGCTTGAAAGATTTTAGAAAAGGAAAAGGAAATAAATTGATTTAAGAAATTGTTGAAATATGGAAATTGTCTGAAATAAGGAAATTAGAAAAATATGAAAATTCGGAATTTATGGAAATTTAGAAAATATGGAAAATTATGATAATAATGGATATTAGTTAATGAAGAGTCTATCCAAGGCAAAATACTTAAGAGGGGGGTGAATTGAGTATTTTAAAAACTATTGCCAACTTTTTATTTTTATATCTATTTAGTTAATTACTTAAAGTTTATTGATTAAACTTTAACTAACAAACTATCGAGTGTGAAATAAAAGCAAACGAAAAACGGAAACCGAAAGAAAAGAGACACGCGAGTTTTGAAGTGGTTCAGCCTCACAAGTCGAAGCCTACGTCCACTATTCTCGATTAATAATTTTAGTACCTTTCTCCGGATTACAAAATTATCAACCCACTCGTACAGTTAACTCTAACTGTAACTCACTCGAATATTACTACTCGAAATCACTAACTTATGTTACTAAGAAAGTATTTGATGCTCTTCTAAGTGTTCACACAATTGAACGAATAAGAAGCAATATAAATACTATTATCTCGTAACGTAACCTTAAAAACAACGAGTAATTAAAAGCACGACTTTTCGTAGAATATTTGAAACACAAAACAATAAACTTACTTGTATGAGATTTTGCTTAAAATTGTTTTGCAGCGGATTGTTATATTTCGAAAAGTAGTTTGAAATATGAATTATCACATGTATTTATAGTAGAGATGGAAGCATAGGGTTTTGGTCGAAAATCCTAAGGAGCCGTGAAGGCCGCTTGCTTCGAACAAAAGAAACGAATCTTCATTTCTTATTTTAATCCACCAAATATATTAATTAAGTTAATAAGATAGATTTTTATCTTATTTCTTTCTTAATTAATCATAAGAATATCTTTCGACAAAGATTAACTTATTAAATAAATCATTTCTTAAGATATTTACAATATCTTATTAACGTAATGATAAGATTTAATTAGGTAGATAGATTGCGCAAGAGGTTTTCCCGAACCAAACGACTCAACAAGTCATTCGGCCGAGAAACCCTAGCCGTGATCCACCTTAGTCGAAACTCCACTTAGTGGATCTAGGGTTTTAACGAATCTAGTTTAGAAACCCTAGGTGGCATGACGACTTGACAAGTCGTTTTACCAACCAACAAGGAAATGTAAACTATTCATGAAAAACTCGAATCTCATCTCTATTACACACACACGTGAATTCGAAATATATTTAAAAGATTTTTATCCTTGGAAAATGATTTTAAAAACATTTAAAATCGTGCTTTTAAATACTACTCAAAGGTATGGCAAAACGAGCCATAACACTAAGCTTGTCAAGTAAAAGTTCGTAGACGTAATAACTAGAACTTTTACTCTCCAACGTTATTCTCAAAATACCGTTACTCGATAGATGTCCTATACTAGCTAATCTTCCTGGAGATCTTCAGTGGTAGGTTCATCATCTGACGTGATCTTAAACTCTTCATCTTGGAGTTTGTTTATAGACTTGATCGAGTCTGTGCTTGAGTGATCATCATTTGAAACTTGTTACGGTTTACTTATGACGCTTTAAGAGTTCTTCAATGCCATAACTCAAGCCGTTATGTCATTTGTATCTTAATGTAAGAAACTTCATATTCTTCATTACTTGTGTCTTGGACTTCACAAATCGTAGCTGATAAGGGAAAAGTCGTGTCCCCTAAATCAAAATAAAACCTAACTTGGCACTAACTAAGATAGCTAGCAGTAAGTAAGTGTCGAATCCACAGAGAGGCGGTGATTATTTAGTTTGCTAGGTCAATACAGTCTAAGTAACAGATTAAGGGGGTTTGAGTGATTGATTACTAAACTAATTGCAATAAAGTAAATTAACAAGATCAATAAGATTAAAAGTCTAGGTGCAGAGTAATAGGGGGGGTCTATCATTTTCTTTGGCTCGAAATAAACAGTCCATTCGAGTGTTCAATTCCCGTCTTCATCTCTTATTATTTTGGCTCAACATTATTGTAAACTAGTTTGAGCTAAAGGTGGCTGGCCAGAAACACAAGACTTTGGCAGCCTACTTTTACAAGAGAAATTGAGAGCCAATTGCCAAGATTCCCAAGTACAAGTGACCTCACAAGGTCCCCCTTATGTCTCTTAAAGGTGCCAAGACAATTAAGAGGAAATGCATAAGATTGCAAGCAAACAAGAAGGACCACAAGGACCTCATTGTCCAGCCATTTCAGCCGTGGACCTTGGCTGCCAAGGCTCTCTTATTTGCTTTGCTTTTGTGATATTTTGATTTGTAACTTTTGTCCATTTGCTCTTTTATTTGTAGCCTTTAGATTAGCCTTTTAGATGGGTGGCTTGGATGTATTTTAGGTCTCTATTTAAGAGCATTTATCCCATTGTAAAAATCAGATTTTATGAAATGAAAAAGAATGAGTTTAAACTCAAAAATGAAATCTTGTCAACTTAAGCAAATGGCTTAGTTGTGAGTCGGGCTTAGTGACTCCTCGAGCATGACTCGGAGTTGATTAAGTACCCGTGGCAGGAATAGTTTAGTCTTGTGCATTGCTTAGATTAAGCTAAACTTGTTGTAGGGAATTAAGAGCTAATCTTGTGCTTTGCTTAGCTTAGTTCTTAATTCTTGCTTGAGTTAGGGAGTTGAAACTTGTGCTTTGCTTAGTTTAACTTTCTAAACCAAGGAGGTTGTGAAATTGATTACCATGTGCTTTGCTTTGGGATTAATTTCACAATCATATCTTTCGTTTTTATGTTCATTTAAAACAAGGAAATAAGAGCCTCAATTTTGGCAGCCTGGAAACCGAGACAACCTCAAACACCACGGCCTGATTTTGGTCCTTGAAGTGTTGTTTTCTCGTTTTTAGGTTGTGTTATTTAACATGTAAGCAACAGTCCCTTAAACTGTTGTTTTCGTTTTGTTTTTTAACCTTGTTTTACCTCGTTTTTGCTTGTTTTTAAGGGATTTGAAAAAGGGAGAAATCGTGTTTTTTCAAACATGTCTAATTCGTGATTGCCCTATGCCTCGAGTATCCTAATTCGTGAGTACCCTAGGGGTTTTCACTGCACTAGGGATCGGGTTCACTAGGTCAATTATTCGGGGATGAACTTAATTCATTGAAAGAGCAATTAGATTGTTTAAGGCCATAAGATCGGTCGATTCTATTACGTCCTTTAGATCTAACTTAACATGCGATCGCTATCATTAAATTAGGTCTATTCAATTATCGCAGCCTATACTAGTCTTAACCCTGTCGGTGAAAATCCTAGTTTATGCAAGGTTTAAATTCATTAACTCTGGTCAGTAATTAATCAATTGGATTCAGGACAATAATTGAACAACAATCAAAAGCATATTTAACTATCAATTCATAAGCATAATTCCCTTTCTAATCAACCTAGATCCCCTTTCACCCTAGATGGAAGTTTAGCTACCCATACTAATAACAAAAGCAATAACAATGGAAAATAAAGAAAACATGATGAACATAAATAAAAGAGTACTTGAATTAATACCGTAATGAAGAACGATTATAAGATCCGTAGCAATAATAAATCTAATTAAGAGCGTCTCCGAAAAATAGCCAAAGAACTGTAAAATAAGCGTCACCTAAAAATATCCCAGGAGCCTTTTATTTATACAAGTAGGATCTCGTGTTTTAGGAAAGTTAAAAGTCTGCCCGCATAAAAGATACTTGATCGAGCCTGAGTGTACTCGATCGAGCATGTGCACTCGATCGAGCCTTGCTGGACTCGATCGAGGAACTAAGCCTCTGGTCAGAATTCGTCATGTCTTTACTTGTTTTCACTTCAAGTCTCCTCGTTCCTCGTGCCTTGCCTCGTGTGTTCCACCATGCCATAGCCGTAGTGCTACTCCCAGCTCAACTACTCCTCGTAATGCGTTTTATCTGCATTAAAACATAAAATAGCGGTAGCAACGACTATTCACCAAAAAGGCATGTAAACAATATAGATAGCACAAGAATGGTATAAGAACATCACAAATGGGAAGCTATAATAGTCTATATGAAAGTGATACATCAGTAGCTTGAAAAGTAACCTTTATTCATTCTATTCATAGACTAAACAAGCGATTACGAGTACAAGTATATAACAAATAATCATAGACGTAGTCATTATCAAAACACTCCATATCATATGATCCAACAGTTAATTAGGAAACTAATTTAGAAACCCTACGTCAAGACGGGAAGAGTTCAGAGGCAGAAGCCAACTTAGAACAGGCACCGCACCTGCTGCGACCTCTAGAAGAGGCGCAGCAGACTCTGCGTCTGTTCTCGAGTTGGACTCTGACTGTAAAAGTCAGACTCGTTAATTCATTAATGTTCGTTGGTTAATTTACATTGATTATTAACATACAACTCGAATGGAAGTGATTTAAGTAGATTACATGCATCCGGGAATGTCGTGAAAACAATTTAAAACGAGTTAAACAACCATCTACAACGGTTTATAAGAATTCAATTACATACGCTGTCGGAATTGAGAAAGATCGAAACTTGGATTAAAATATGACGAAAACAGAGGAAAACGGACTTGAAATATATCAGAGACGAATTCAGGGGATTTGATGTGAATAAATCAGACCTCCTAACCCCAGTTTGAATCAATTGACGAAAACCCGCAAATATTGGACTATAAGGGATTGACGTCGAAATATTTGAAAAGGACTGAAAAGGATTTGTTAAAGCAAAGTGTATAAACTGGAAAACAAATTAAATCGAAGAAAACTAGGAAAAGAGGAAATAGCAGGAACGCGAGGAAGAAGAAGAAGAAGAGCAGTAGCAGCGAGGCAGCCCCTGGAAGAGGCGCAACGGATGTTGCGATCCTTCCAGAAGGCGCAGCTGTTGCTGCGTTTCTTCTCGACGTCATATTACTGCTGTTTCGTCAAAAGGTTTTAAAAGGTTGATTTTAAATCGATTTGAGCATGTTTACGATATAAATTGTACAATAATAACCAAAATAAATACAATAAATAAATTGGGATCTTACACCCTCAGACTTACATGTTAGCGTCGCGAGATTTAACTAAAACGGTCTTTAGTGGTAACGCGACTGGATATAATGCAAGATGAAAGTGCCCTTGAAAAAGGATTTGATAAAAACGACTGATTTGAAAAGTTGATTAATTTTAGCGATTGCGTAGTGGTCAAATTGGTCGTTCATGCAAAACTAGACTGGTACTTAGAAGGATCTGAGTTTACGTGGTCGATTGATCAAGCACGTAGACGTCAATAGTAGGAACACGGTCTTTGAATGCAAAGGGAGAAGAGAAGGGCGGACACTCGCGTGAAAAATATGTGAGGCGAAAGCCTCTATTTATACTGCCAAAACGACTGTAATGACACCTAGATGACAACCATGAGGTAGACACAAGTGTATGAGTTACCTTTTATTAACCGATTTACGAAACGTCATAAAATCGCGACATATGCTAAATATGCAGCCCAATCATCACAGGGTGTTTGGGGAGAGGTGTAGAAACGAGGTATCTACAATACCTTGACCCAATCTTGAAGCCTTCCACTAAGCGAGTTACATTTCGACTAAGTAACACTTCATTCTCATTATCGATCAATGCACCCACATCAAAGTGAGCATCAGAAAGCAAGAAAATGAGACCTTTACTTGAGATCAAAAGGAGCCTACGTGAGAGAAGCCTCAAGACGGAGGAGGAAACGAAGACCTAGCCCTAGACCTAGACAGAAACCCTAGGAGAATCCTAGACATTTACCACCATATTTGTGACGGCTATTTTAATCAAAAATAAACTGAGCAAACATTTATTAATGAAAAGTTAGAAAAGTGTCGTGATATTCAATTCACGGGAAATCAAACTAGTTATTAATTAAACATTTAATATTAAAAATTTTTTAACAATAAATTAAAACTCAGTTAATATTTCATATGCCTTAATTAGGGGAAAAACCGAGCTGATTTGAGTTAAAGCTCGGGTTCGAGGTCGGTGAAATCATAATTTTCTTTTTTTTTTCTTTAACTTTTGTATCAAATTAAAAAAAAATATATTATAACAAAAAAATGTAAAATAATTAAGAATTAATGATAAATGCTAAATTAATTTTTTTTAAGAATAAATCAATTTTAAAATAACAAAAAAAAATAAAAAAAAAAAAAATAAGCGAGCTTCCGATCCGAGCTCTATTAAGCTCGTAAACGGCTCGGATTTGGTATACCTCTCGACATTGGCTCAAAGTCAATTTTAACCACTTTCTAGCCAAGCTTTAATCGAGCGAATTCTAAAAGCTTTGCTAATCAGCTTAGATTATCATTTGTAGGTCTGGCCATAATTGACGCCCTACTTTCAATAGCATGCTCCCCCACTCACATCTCATGAGTATTTTGTGAAAGAAAATGGTATCCGTCTTCATTTGTGACGGATATGGTGTGTCTTCAATGAGATTTTGTGTTGGGTGGGAAGGGTTGTTTTACCAAACCTATTTGATTACGAGTACATACATTTACGGCTGGCTACAGTAGATTTAGTAGTATAGCTGCAAAGTCCTGCATGGGCGAGCTACGATGAGCATTTGACCAAAAAATGAGTAGAATACCAATTTATGATGCCGCAGGCTTAAATTAGGGCTCACTTTATTCTGATTTGTGGGCACTTTATAATATTATAGCTCTCATATTTATTTTTATTTATTTTAAAAACAGTAGGTCTTGCTTGCGACGGGTCGGATCTTGCGACGGGTATTTTGTGAGAGAAAATGGGTAGAGGGGACAAGGTGGGCACCTCCCATGTGCTTCTCCACTCACCCTTGATGGGTATTTTGTGAGAGAATATGGTATCCGTCACAAGTTTGTGACGGATAGTGTCCGTCACAAATGAGAATTTGTGTTTTAAAAATGATGAGAAAGCATCTTCAAACATAAAATCCAAATGGAAAACAGAATATTGTCCCCCCAACTCACACCCGACTCCCTCTTTTTCTGTGTCTCTCTTTTAAAAGTTACTGTAAATAAAAGTGACAAGACGTCGATCATTCATGTTAGAGACACTTCTACTTTTTAACTGTGCCCAAACATTTGAGTAAAGTACACTATAAGGACCCGAAATATTTATAAATATAGCTATAAGGACCTCAAGTTTAATAGCATAGCTTTAAGGACCTTGATCACTTTGCCGTTAACTTTAACGAGTAAAGTACACTCATCCCTTAACTTTAAAGATTTTTCCTCTTTGAAAACAAAAAATGTATGTAAATTTTTAAAGATAAATTATTTGCTCAATTTTATTTAATGGTCATACGTATTTATCCTCTCTTTCACTCACTTTCCTAGTCTCCTCTCAATTACCCCCCTGCCCCTGTGTCTCTTACTCTCTTCCTTTCCTCGATAATCGAAATTAATATATCACGCCCCCTATTTGCCCTATTTTACTTGTTACATTTTCTATTTTGTTTTTCTTTCCAAGTTTGCCCTTACTTTTTTTACTTCATTTTGTT
>JAGPOY010006953.1:0-10002 GCA_018983105.1 Silene uniflora | reverse complement strand
CCTCCTGGCTGAGAAGACAGGAGGCGACCATAGGCGTGACCACCTTCTCACGGTGACCACTCAGCCACTCATAATCACAACTCAATCGATAATATCAACATCCACAATCACATATGCACATTACAAGAAAGTCTTATGCAAACTACAGAAAAACTGAGTAGGATAACCTACCTTATTCGCAAATCCTTCACACAGTAAATATTACTCTAATCGCAGAAATCCCCTTCTACGAACTCGTCAACTAAACATAACATAAGATAATCAAGATCGATTCTAATCTTAATCTAACTAACTGAATTAGGGTTTACTAATGATATGAATAAACTATAGAAGATTTGATCTTACTTACCGCAGATCTGGATCCGAATCCTTGACAATTGGAACAATAGTATTCAAAGGGAGTTTGTTTGATGCTTTTGTCTCTCAAATTAGGGTTTATGATTTGTAAAACCTGATTGTGAAAACCAACTTTCCCTTTTATACTTATTGTCCAAAAACCGGAATTTCGTATCTGCAGACCGTCGGCTCAGTCGAGCTACTTCTGGCTCGACCGAGCTACTTTGAGCTCGGTCGAGTCAAAGTGACTCGGCCGACTAGAATCGTTCCAGGAACTTTTGAAACTAGACAACTCGTAAAATTCCTCTAAGTGTTAGGCTGCTCGGTCGAGCTACTTCTAGCTCGGCCGAGCTACCTATGCTCGTAAATCCATAGTGTTACAGAAACCGTGGTCAGGACCCAGGCTAAGGAAGGGTCATCTGAAGGAATTTTCAGGAAACCAGAAGCCTCCTCGCTAGATCCAATGCAGGTGATGATTGAAGGAATGGACACCGTGCGCCAGGCCGTGGAAAGCTTGAGGAGGTATAACCAGGATCTCAGGGACCAAATTGCAACATTGGTCCAGACTAGAGTAGCGCCCAACCAGTTGCCGCCACCTCCTGAAGCCAGGAATCAGGCCTTCAGCGAAAGATCATTTCGGCAGGTTCCACCAGAGTCTGTCACCAGATTGGATCTTGAAGAAGTATCATCCAGAGGAGTGATCGAACCTAGTGGACTAGGGTCCCTGTCATTTGATCAGCCATCTAGTTTGCGACAGGCACCAGGTAATACTTTGTATAGTGGTTTGCCCGGGACTAACTTGCAATCCTTTGCAGGAACACCCGTTCAGCAGGCGGTAGGATGGCATCCAGGATCCTACACTAGCACGACGAATCCGTCAAACGGTGATTTGTCTGGAGGAGCCTGGATTGGAGGAACTCCCTTTCATCAGGCGCCAGGATGGCACCCAGGATCCAGCACTAACGTGGCAAACCCAGCGAACAACCATTTCTCTGGAGGAGCCTGGATAGGAGGAACTCGCCCTCAACAGGCACCAGGATGGCAACCAGAGTTCATTGTCAATACAACACCCTCGACGAGTCAACCAAACATTCATTCCTCTGGAGGAGCCTGGTTTGGAGGTACACCTTATGGTTTCCTTCCGCCTGTTTCTAACCCTCTTGCAGGAGCAGGTAGCTCGTTGGAACAGCAGTACCTGGAATTGAGGGACCTGATATACAAGATACCAGGCGTAGCACGTCCCTTGGATAAAGCCTCACGAGACAGTTACGTAGATTCCCCCTTCGTGGATGACATAGCTCTAACCAGCATCCCCAAAGGATGCGCACCACCAGCCATGACACTCTATGATGGGACCTCAGATCCGATCGATCATGTCAACCACTACAAGCAAAAGATGATGGTGATAACGGCAACAGGGCCCTTGAAGGAGGTATGTATGTGCAAGAGATTTGGATCAACACTGTCCGGAGCAGCCTTGCAGTGGTTCGTCAGCCTACCCAACAAAAGTATATCAAGCTTCGCCGATCTAGTGAACGCGTTCCGCCAGCAGTTCGCCAGCAGCAGGAAGCCGGAGAAGCAGTCCAGCTACCTCTACCGAATAGTTCAGGAGGCTGGGGAAACTGTACGAGATTATCTGAACCGGTTCAACAGGGAGAAGGTGTCCATTCCAGGATGCGATGTAACCACCGCCATTCAAGCCTTCCGCCATGGGCTTCATCCAGACTCAGATATGTTGTATCAGGAGCTGACTAGGAATCCCTGCAAGACCTTCGAGGAGGTTCAAAGATGTGCACTTGGGGCTATAATGATGGAGGAGGATCTAGGACCTAAGAGAGTAATCTATGATGCAGATCATATATCATACATCTAGAAAGGATTCAGACCTCTACAAGGAGCTGGCCAAATATCCGTGCATCACATTTGAAGATGTGCAGAAAAAGGCAATGGAAACAATTCGACTAGAAGAAGACTCATATTTATAGGCATATATGTTATACCTGAGGTAGTTTGTAACTTTATAATTTCATCAGTTTCTTTATACTTCAAGTAATTACTGACTTGAGCGTCAGAGGGTCGTTGGCTACGCCAACGGTCAACCCTAGCAACAAATTTCTTACAGGACGGTCAGCAGATCTAGCCAGCAGGAGGGGTCACAGAGGCTCCAGAATATGTCACTCTTCCTGCAGCAGGAATTACTCTTCCTCCATCCTGCTTCCAAGACTGATCATTCTGCGTGTAGGATAGGCCACTCTTCCAGTAGAACATGTCCTCTTACTTATAGATCTAGTAGATTGCTCTACTTACGGATCCATCAGATTACTCTGCTACCAGAATAACATTCTGGGAGTACATTTTCTTGAGCACCAGCAAAGAGGTGAGGTACTCAGTAATTGGTCATTAGTTATTTTGTATTGTGATCCTTGGCAGGGTAGAGATCCATGGTCTGGGGGCAGCGCATGTCGGTAAACCACCAACAAGTCCAAACAGGTTGAGGATCCAGGAGATATGCGACAGTAAGAATGCTGTAATACCACACTAATGCAGGTGCTCCGTAAAAAAAATGTTGCAATCAGCCAGGATCCTGAAGGTACCAAAGTAAAGAGTATCCAAGGGCGATTACTCCTCCAGCAAGCAGATAAAATGATACTACTGAAACAAAAAATCTCAAACAGTAGTTGCAGGAACCAAGGGCACTCAGCTACCTGCCTAAAAAAAAAAGTAATTGCTCAGGAGGAAAAAGTCGAGCAGGAGTCAGGCTGCTTTGCATGCCCTGCACAGCAAAGCTGAGCAAGTCATGCAGGGGGCAGGAGCCTCTTAAACAATTCGCCAGTTTGGCATTCCATGAGAGGTCAGAGTCCCTACTCATAGGTACGGGTGCATGACGGAGGATCGGAACCAGGTAGAAATGGCAAGCATCCTGGATACAATAGACGAGATCAAAACCAGCGCCCAGATTAGAATGGCATCATACAGGCAGACAGTGGCCAGAAGCTACAACAAAAATGTGAAAGTCAGGACCCTGCAAGTGGGGGATTTGATCTTAAGGAAGGTCTTCCATAACCCTAAGAACCAGCGAGCACGAAAACTTGCCTACAACTGGGAGGGGCCATACCAAGTGGAAAGCATTGTGGTAAATGGAGCCTATCGACTCATGACAATGGAAGGAAAGGTGGTTCCCAGATCATGGAACATCATACACCTGAAAAATACTTCGTATGAATGGTCAACACGGTTAGCAAGCCAGGTACCTAGTCTATCGGAAATAATTCCACCAGGTTCTGAGATTTGTTAAAACAACCCCTTACTTCGAATTTTGAAAACATTTCAGATTTTTAAGGAAGTTTAAACTTTCAATTATGTTTAAGTTATTCAGTTGCGTCAAAATTATTACGTTATGTTTAAGTTTTCGATTTAAATTTTTTTTCAGTTATGTTTAAAACTTTTCGAAAACAAATCTTGGAGAACTGGTTTGATATGAATTTACATTTCCGTGTGAAGGAGAGCGTGGGTAACGGCTAAGTACGCAGAATCAGGACGAATTAGCCTCCAGTGCAACTTAGCACCCATGCAAGCGGGGCTCCTCTGAACAGAGTGGGCAACTAAATCCCAGAGGCTCCAGTCAAACGAAGCCGGCCACAAAACAGCGAAAAGTGCATGCACGATAAAACAAAAGGTACGCCTGAAATGGCAAAATACAAACGATTGATGCGCGCAACACGCGTACTCGAACGTGATCATTCTCACGACTCATTGATAGACATTGCATTCACAATATATAAAGATCATAACATGTCTCCATTACATAGGCTAGACCGTTAGATCATACATTAGAAGGTCGATCATCGCATACACCTAGATTGCTTCACTGACATTTTTCAGGTACCAGCTACCAACTGCATGCTAACTACATACGCAAGTTCTGACAGAGGTTCTCGGCACCAGAATCACCTTTGGCAACCAGAGACAAAGTAGTAAAGTCAGGAGGTGGCTGGCTCAACATCTATCAGTCGGACCCAGCATCCAGCATCACCAGCTTCCACCAGCCGAACCTTAGCATCTGCCGGCTGGACCCAGCGCCCATCAGCATCTCTCGGGATCTACCAGCTGGACCTGGAATCTATCAGCATCCACCAGCATCCACCAGCATACCCCAGTATCTACTATCTGGACCCAGAATCCATCAGTGTCCATCAGCTGGACCCCATCCTTTCCTGGAGTCCGCCTATTTGTAGCATATGCTAGTCGGGATCTACGAATCGATATCTGCAAACATTAGCTTACATCTTCTTCCAGACTAGCAGAACCATGGAGAGCCTGAAAGTGGGTCCTGGACGAGGGAGCTCGCCTGCTTGTCTATTTCGCCTCCATATGAATCTACCAGCAGGACTCCACCTAGATACCTATGAGGCCTTATTCTCAGACCAACGGGAGCATGGAGACGCAAAAATTTTGGGTGTAGAGCAAGAATTCAGAGTTATGCCTGATGTGTCAGGCAGGTACACATGTCCTGGTCCCAGAGCAGCAGTAGTTTGTTCCTGCAGAATAGTAGTAGAGGTTCCAGCAGAACGACGGCAGCACCCAAAACCTGGAATATTAATTTCCCTCCTTATCCTGAGGTTAAGGAGAAAAATTGGGGGCAATTGTTAGTACCAAATTTCACATAATTTGTATATGCCACGTGTTCAGAAAGGAATGGCTATGGTAAGGTGATATGGATCGATGACATCGCAAGAAGGGTCAAGTAGTTGCTACAAAGAACGGGGATTATACGTATTAATATTGAGGAAACAAAGGTAGTTATGCAAGTCAAAGTCAAAAGCCAGACAATTAACATTAGAGATAAGAATATGGGGTTAGTGGAGAATTTGGTCAAATAACAACTAAGCATGAGAATAGGGCATTCAATGGAAAAAGTCAATTAAGGCTAGTCTCAAGGGGAGTTGTTGCTGAAAATTAGGGAGGCAGATTCGGAGGAGCCTGAGGCAGCAGAAACCCTAGAAGTAAAACTATAAAAGAGGAGCATCACCAAGAAGGAAGGGGGCATGGCATTAACATCAAACGCACACCAAAATTCCCCAAATTTATTAGCAACACTCCGTCTCTCGCTAGCATAATTCCACCATTGTTGTCTCCTTACTTACTCTAAGATTCCCGAAAATAGTGATAATCTTGGAGGGATATCGACTCCCCCCGCGGTTGTTCCCACATTGGGTTTTCTGCGTCACCAAATCTCCGCGTGTCAATTTTGTTATTTGTTATTTTACATTCGTTTGCATCGCTTATTTTGATTCGCTCGTGACTATAGATCGATCGCTTTGACCCACAATTTAAATCGATAATTCGGTAATTTTTTACCAAAACAGTGAGGTAATTGGAGAGAGAGAATGTATTGTGGGGTGGGATGATTAAAATACGTATTGTTGTGGGGTGAAGAGATTAAAATAAGATAAAGTATGGGTATTGTAGGGGTATTGTTGTGAAGTAATGTGATTAAAATAAGTATAAAAATTTTTTAAATAAGGAAATAGAGAGAGTATTGTGAATACATGAAACATGAAAAAGGAGAATTATTTAGAATAGGAGAAAGTAGTGAAGAGTAATGCTCGCTACTTTAAACTTTTAGAAAATGGTCAAAATTATCATTTTTTACTATCCAATAATTCTTAAATATAAGGCCTAAATATAAATATAAAACAATATAAAAAAAAACTCGTTATCCCAAAATTTTATTTTTAGGTCTGCCCTGCCAATAACAAAAGTATTTCCAATTTAAACATTTCATGAGTCCATGTCTTTGCATGTGCACTTCCCTTCACAATTACTCCTCACTGACTTCCAAGAGGTTGTGTAATTAGATTGAAATCTAACTATCTAAGATAATTAAGACAGATTTTACAGAGAAATATATCCAAGAAAATTATATTTCTTCGTTTCAGCAATCTAAAGGAATTACTACATTAAAACAAGATGAGCTAGCTAGCTTAGTTAGCATTTACTATTAATAAATAAAATAAAAACTTAATCTCCTAGAATCCACCTAAATAGAGATTAAACTAGATAGTTAGCGTTGACTCTGATCTATCATATCATCTTCTTTACCACCATCACCATCATCATCATCATCATCATGATCAAATAATGAAGAAAGACAAGGAGTAGTTAAAGAAGAGGAAGGTAAGGAAAGTGGTGAAGACGGAGATGAATTTAAATTATTAGATGAAAGACAAGTTGTTGTTGTTGTTGTTGATGACGACGATGATGTTGTTGATGATGAAGGAGTAATAATAGAAAGATTATTAACCAATAAATCAATAAAAGCAGCCATAATAAACCCATGATTAGCTTTATCATTAATCTTCAAGTAACACCCTAAAAGCTCTTCCAATCCTTGCCAATCTTTCAACCCATGTGCTTCAACCATTTCCTCCATGGACTTTCTAAAATCCTCACATGGGTTATTTGAATCCATACATAATGCCTCACTTTCCTTGTACACTACTCCTACTTCTTCACTACCCGGGTCGGGTTGTTTGTTTGACACTAATAAGGAGCAACTCGACTCGGGCTCGAAAAAGAGCCTCTCGGACCTCAACCCGCGTATAACAGACTCAATAGGGTCACCCCCGTCGTCCGACATTGCTGAGAAACTTGTACAAGATGAAACAGTGGGTATCATGTCATTGGCACAAGATGCAAAAGGGCATTGTGATGAAGATGAGTCTGAGCTGTTTGATTGAGAAAGAAATGGGATGAGTTTCATTTAATGAGAAAAGGGTGAATATTTGAAAGAGGTGGGTAATGTGTGAAGAGTAATAAAGGAGAGGGTGGTACGGTGTGGTCAAGTTAGATTTAGATTTGGTAACACAAGTGTGAGAGTGTGTGTGTGTGTGTGTTGAGGTTGCTTGGTTTTCATTAGGTGACATTAATGGGTGCAACAGAAAGAGGGAAGATCTTCGTTATTAGAGTGGGCAAATTCAAAACTGTCCTACAATTAAATGTACCCAACTCTGCCGGTGGGTGGGGTTTTAATTCTTTAATCTTTTTTTTGACAATTGGAAAAAAAAAAAATACATCACTGAAAATAAAGCAAACGTAAACTATTACCTGGGTCAAAGGAAGTATGTTATTTACGACAACCATAGATTTTAGAAATCACAAATTCTTATTTGTGACGAACACTATCCGTCACAAATGAATGACGGATACCATATTCTCTCACAAAATACCCATCAAGGGTGAGTGGAGAAGCATATGGGGGGTGCCCACCTTGTCCCCTTTACCCATTTCCTCTCACAAAATACCCGTCGCAAGATCCGACCCGTCGCAAGCAAGAGCTACTGATTAGAAATCAGGCGGGTTATTATCGGATCGGGTCATATTCATGTTCGGGTTAAGAAGAGCGGGTTATTTTCAGGTTATTTTCGGACAGGTTCGGTCGGTTTTTGGATCGGGTCATCTTTTGACATCTCTACTTGTGCAATAAACAAAAATATAATGATAGGCCATGGTCAAATACTAAAGAAATAACGATTTCGCTAATGACTCTAAAAGTGAGAAAAAAAAACGATTAAAGAAAATAAGTAAAGGGGCTTTCAAATGATTGATTTGGTTGCGTGAGTAAATTCAAATAAGATTAACAAGCAAGGTGAACAAGTAGTAAAATTTATCAATTTGAGAGAAAAATACTTGGCATAATCAATCCAATATTGGCAATCAAAAAAGTCACAATAACTTGTTCACTCCGTCCAACAACCACGATAATCAATATCTATCTATCTATCTATCTATATTAATAAAAGAAGTTTTTTTCGAGCGATTACAGAGACTCCATGAGATTCTTAACCTTCACAAAACACTTAAAAATATTCCTAAGATAAATAGATGTACTCCCTCCGTTCCGGTGATATGTTTACACTTTCCTAATCGGGGGGTACGGGTCATATGTTTACACTTTCTATTTTCGGAAGGTTAGTTGTGTCAAATGTCAAATTTACCCTCATCCTTCATCTCAATTAAGGACCAAAACCATCAGCTCTTAACTTTATCCAAGCACCCGACAAACCACCATCAACATCATCATAAATTTGATCATCAAATCACCATCAACATCAACATCATCATAATTTTGATTTCCAGCAACAATCAACCGGCGACCTTATCGCCGACAAAAATGGCGTTGCTTGAATCTGATTCCCTCCGCCGGATTCTAAGCTTGCCAGATTCTCCCTCCGTCGCCTCAACAATCAACCATCTTACATCTCCTCGTACCTTCTTTGCAAAACATCGTACCCTATGCTCGCCGGATCCTCCCTCCGCCGTCTCAACAGCCTTTGTCGGACTGCTCAACGACGGCGGCTTCGGCTAACCCGGCCCTAAGATCGCCGACGGTAGCTATGTTGAGATGATTGAGGTTTTTTGATTTCCTGTCTTTCTGTTGATTAAGGCAGATGATTGATTTTTTTTTTATTGTTTTTTTTCTGGTGATTGAGGTAGGTTATGCAAAAGGTGAGGGTAATTTTGTATTTTTGCCTCTTGTCTTGATATTAGTGTAAAAAGCAAGTGTAAACATTTCACCGGAGGATATGTTATTGAATTGTTCATAAACTACAATTTTAGGAGGATAGCTAGCAACATTAACCAAATACAATAACCTAAATGTGTATATATAGTTCTCTATTGTCTAATCGATTACCATAACCATGATTACTCTGCATGTTTATTCTTCTTTCTATTCTTATTTTTTTGTCCTCTAACTACATACCATTTGATCTGTGTTTGCAGGTAATATGCACTTCATTATTCATTTATTCATGATTCTACTTGCATTGCAAACACATCGAGAGCAGTACTTAGCTAGCCTTACAAACGGGTAATCATTAATTATGAGAAAGTTTTTTTTTTTTTTTTTTCATGATTTCTTATCCTTTGTGTTATTTGCGTTATCGTAATGGAATGTCACTAGCTATACAAGTCATGCTGCTCCTTTTTGTTTCATCTATCAATGATCCGTATTATGCTATTTGCGTTTATATGTATGGTATACTTTGTGTTTACATAATTTAAATTTCTTAGTTCGTTCTTTTGATCGGAGCCAGGAATTATGGGAGAATCGAGAGTGAAGGCACGTTGTTACGGTGCCGCCAATTGACTATTTTTTTCAGTTTTTTACTTGCGTTTGTCAATATTAAGAATAAATAAGTTCATTTATTATTATACAGTAGGTCTTGCTTGCGACGGATCGGATCTTGTGACGGGTATTTTGTGAGAGAAAATGGGTAGAGGGGACAAGGTGGGCACCGCCCATGTGCTTCTCCACTCACCCTTGATGGGTATTTTGTGAGAGAATATGGTATCCGTCACAAGTTTGTGACGGATAGTGTCCGTCACAAATGAGAATTTGTGATTATTATATTGCTACCGAAAGAGATTTTGGGCGTCCAATGTTGTGGTGTTCTCACATGCGTGTATTATTCTATTTGGGCCCTGTTCTTTTGGACTGAAACTTATAGGATCTGAACTGAACTGAACTTATAGGATCTGAACTGAACTGAACTGAACTTATAGGATCTGAACTGAACTTATAGGATCTGAACTGAACTGAACTTATAGGATCTGAACTGAACTGAACTTATTGGATCTGAACTGAACTTATAGGATCTGAAC
>JAGPOY010006952.1:0-10002 GCA_018983105.1 Silene uniflora | reverse complement strand
CCACCACCACCACTGTTGTCTGCCACCTAAGTGCCCTCCCGTCGGCGTCGCAGTCCCATATGTTCTCCCGGAATAAAGCCCTGTTGGGCAGCCCCATATGTCCTCCATGAATTGCGAAAAAAGTTACCATTGAGAAGATCAAGGTTAAGGGTATCAGCATCAAAGCCAGTAACAAGATAATCATGATAAAATTGAGCAGGGGGCCAGGGGAGTCAACATGTGTGCCAGTATGAATAGGTAGCTTAAATTCAGAAGCATTACAAATTGAACCATTCTTATGACTTTCACTAACCATACAAATTCACCCAATCTTTTATCGGAATCAAAGGACGACAAGTAAGGGCTGATACGGTGACTGGTATCGATTATTCGGCCGGCAACGCCGTATGTTTCTTTTCCTTTCTGGTATGAGATTGTCGGATTCTCCGCCGTCGGAGATTGGGTATGCGGCGTAGGTGTCCGTGACGCTATCAGTAGTGGAGGCGGAAGTGGCGAGGGGGAGGAAGAGGAGGTTTAGGTGTGGTTAAAGAGTCATGGCGGTTTGTGACAAGTAAAAAATGGCGTCTATATGTTTTTGGTGTTTTGGCAAAATTAGAGAGGTCCCACGATGGGATGAGGGTTTGGGTTTGGTAAGGCTATGAGTTTGTTGTTGGTGTTCAATGGGGTGGCACTAAGAAGGTCCGACGGTGTGTGCGGCGGCAGCCAGACTCCGGTGGTGGTGTTACTCGTGTAGATAGGGGGAGAAGGTGGGTTAGGGTGATGGTTGTGGGGTTTATGTGGTGGATGACATAGGAGGATTTATGTTGGGTGGTGATGGCAATTAGTAAGGGTAAAACCTTTAATTTATCTATCTTTTTGAGATTTGATATCAAATTTGGATAAAAAATACATTATCGCTATAAGTTTTGAAAGAAAATTATATTAGGTATAAGATTTGAAAAAGTGTATTATTCTAGGTATAAGTTGTCAATTTATCCTAATAATTACGATGTACACGCCTATAAATATATGCATAAACATAGCTTAAACTCCCCTAATTACAATACCTCTAATAGGAAACAAAATAGACATATATGAAGTATTATGCAACCATATCGTATCATATGTATATCATATATACCAGAGAATATATTCCGATATTCCGAATATATTCTTTCACTCCCTCTTAAGTTGAGCATTTGGTAACCGAATGCACAACTTGCACTGCAAATAATCGACCGCTTCTCCGCCTAGTGCCTTAGTGAAGATGTCCGCAATTTGGTCCTTGCTACGAACGTGTGCAGTCACGATATTCTTGCTAATTAAATGCTGTCGGCTGAAATGACAATCTATCTCGATATGCTTTGTGCGATCGTGAAATACCGGATTCTTGGCGATGTGCATAACTGCTTGGTTATCACAAAAAGGTGCATAAGCTGCTCGTGAATAATATTCAGGGACTTTAGAAAAGCTTTGACCCAGATGAGCTCACTTGTGGTTGCCGCCATCGCCCGATAACCAGCTTCAGCCGATGATTTGGACACTGTATATTGCTTCTTTGACTTCCAAGATATCGGTGTTCGTCCCAATGTTCCATCCTCGGCTCTTGAACAAACTGTGACAAGGTGTGTACCACATACACTAAATCAGGCCGAATGATCGTCAAGTACACCAATCTCCCTACCAATCGTCTATACATAATTGGGTCCTTTAAAATGTATCCTTCAGCAAGTGCAATGGTATGGTTTTGCGGAATTGGAGTATTAATCGGCTTGGCACCTTCCATTCCCGCTTCCTTGACGATTTCCATTGCATATTTCCGTTGATTGAGGAATAAACCCGGTGTTCCAAGAGCTACTTCTATTCCCAAGAAGTATTTAAGACGAACAAGATCCTTAATACCAAATTTCATATCGAGGAAACGCTTTAAATTGTCACAAGCCGTTGTATTATTACTTACCAATAATATATCGTCAACATAAAATAAAACTCCAATAAAAACGTCTCCCTTATTCAAGGTGAATAAAGAGTAATCTGCCCACGATTGTTCGAACCCATATATCTTTAAAGAAACAGCTAATTTTGCGAACCAATTGCGTGGGGCTTGCTTTAGACCGTATAAGGACTTCATTAATCGACATACCTTATTTTGGCCGGCTGCTTCAAATACCGGTGGCAATTTCACATACACTTCCTCACTAAGTCTCCGTAAGGAAAGCGTTATTAACATCTAATTGAGCAATTTCCCATTTCTTTGTCACGACAACAACCAATAAACAACGGTCACTCGTCATTTTAGCCACTGGCGCGAAGGTCTCATGATAATCTACTCCTTCAATTTGGGCGAAACCTTGAGGTAACCTTGCCTTCTATCGTTTTAGAGATCCGCCAGCTTTGTAATTTACTTTGTAGACCCATTTACAACCAATGGGTCGCTTTCCTTCTGATAGTTCGACAATCTTCCATGTCCCCTTCTTTTCTAGCGCCTCAATTTCATTTGCCATGACAGCTCTCTATTCTTCTTTCTTTGCGGCATCAAGGTAATTCCTTGGCTCTTTAATGGCGTCAATAGCAGCTAGAAAATTCGTGTGGGATGGTGAGAAACAACGAGTTGTGACATAGTTAATTATCGGATAACGAGTATCTTTCTTAGATGGCGGTGACTGAATTAGGCGAGCAATACTTATGGGTATGACACGAGTGGACTTGCAGACATAGTCTTTCCTCCATGTGCGCTCAAATTTCTCCCGCTCTCCTCTACCAAGCCTCGGTGCTTCTTCTTCCACACGCCCTGCTCCTTCCTCGACAAGGTGTTAGGTTCATATACCTATTATTAGACATTTCTAATAGTGATTTAATAAACATATTAACTTTGTCATGGTGGATCTAGTGCATGCATAACAAAATAAAAGAGGTAAAGAAGAAAATAATGTTCCTTACATTGTCAAATGGTTCGAAATAGGCACAAGTAAGGTCTCCTACCTTCACTTGTTCTTGAGCTTGAATATATTAGGATGATCTTCCAAGACTCCAAACTAGAAGTCCTCCTTTCGATTGCACGCAAGATTACAACCCAAAAACTACTATTAATAATAACTAGTTATTTGATAGTAGCATTCCCTAGTAAACTTACTAGTATTCTTGATATTACTACTGATAGGGTGTCGCACACCTATGCAAAAATACTCTAACGGTACAACAAGTAAATGTAGTATGTAGGGGTTGAATCCATAGAGAAGCTCGATTGTTCTATTAAAATGCTATGAATAGTCTTTCTATCTAGGTAGATTTAACGAGTTGTTTGTTTGATTGATGATAAAAACAATAAAAATAAAAGCATCTAGGGAAGTCGGTTCAACATGTAAGAATTGTGAATGCATATGACTAATATGATATAATTAAACATTGTTCATTGCTAAGGGTTTAGACACACGCCTCTCGACATTAGAATCATAAACCAAATAAATAGAATAGTCTAATTGATCTCTCGATATGATTAGGTTACTCTATTAACAACATGCAAATGTCCTACTCAAATCCCGTGCCTCTCGACATTAGGACGAGCAACTTAACCAATGATTGATTACGCGTTTTAGCCATCGATTAGTGTAGACAAGAACGAGCATGTGCTAGAAACATATGAACAACACTTTATATTTACCAATTATGTCATATTGCAAACACATTTTATTACATGTCTCCCCTACTCCCTAGACTAGAGAATTAGCTACTCATATTAAGATTAAAACCAAAAGAGAATAATATAAATGACATAATGAAAATGCAATAAGAAATTAAAGAGAGAAATACAATACCAATGGAAGAAATAAGACTTGAATGAAGAACATAAACCCAAGAAAGCTTGTATTATAACTTGAATGAAAATACTAACTATTGAAAGATTAACTAACTATGAGAATTACAAGAGAAATATTAAGAGAAATTTGTGTAAACTAAACTAAGGAAAATGACAAGAGAAGGTAAGGATAATGTGTGATAAGAGTGTCTCATGAGTCGTACAACACCTCCTATTTATAGTAGAATAGGGGGTGAAACGTAAATGGGAGTTGAATACCAAAAACGGGCTAGAACGAGGTCGTCCCGATCGGGACCGTAGCAATCCGGGCATTTTGTGTTAATTGCATGATTAATTCCAATGGTATCCAATGCTTAGCGATAAATGCCCTCTTAATCACCCGGTAAATGCCTTCAATCTTTGCATTATCTCACATGTGGAATCCTAATCTTCTTAACTTCCTTTGACAATTTAATATGGCTTGACTTTGGTTTACCTCACATTTGTATATTTTATTGTGCATTTGGTCCATCAACTCATAAATGTACATGACAATGCTCCATACTTGTCCATTTCTCATGATCTACTTAGCCTTGATCTTCTAGTGTAATATCTTTAGTCCATTTGTAGTATTTTTAGCTCATTAAGCTAAGTTACCTACAAAATATATTAAAACAACAAAGTACACTAGAAATGCAAATGTTAGCTCTCAACACAAAGATAAGTGCATAATACAACACAAAATAGAGCTAACATTAGGGGGTAAAGTATATAAATAATGCACTTATCAAACTCCCCCAAGCTAAGTCCTTGCTTGTCCTCAAGTAAGATCATCCCTTACATGCAATCCCAATTGACTAATAAGCATATGACTCCCATCCCTAAACAACATGGGTATGAGGAAAAACAAAACATAGATGAGATTTACATGGCGGCGTAGCATGAATGACTCCAAGTAGACGTTTTCGCTCTTGCATGATCATGTGACTTTTGGACTCTCGCGGTACACTTACAACTCAAATGTGTTTTAGGGACAATTTTTGTGAATAAACACTCAACTATCCTCAACTTATAAACATGTGTCCGCAATCTAATATGGTAAACAATCGAGTCATAAGCCAAACAATCAAATGCAAGCAAGTAATGGAGCTAAAAGGGGTTAGAAGAAGGATTTATGTGACATGGGTAATAAGGGGAACGAATGTTTTTGGATTAGTAGGACAAGCAAAGAATTGAGCATGAATTACACACAAAATTTCAAAAATTCTCAACTAAATGCAACTAACTATATGCAAATGCATTTCTCCCCCCAAGCTAAACATCACATTGTCCTCAATGTGTCAACATAAAGATCAACAACACAACCAAAACTATGGCTCATGACACATGGACAAGAGGTTATGTCTAATGGGTTGCAAGAAATCTACACTAATATGCAAATAAACAACATACATTTTAAACTAGCTAGCCTCCCCCAAGCTAGCATAGACATGGGGGTGAAAATGGAATGGCATGAGTGTGTTTGAAAAGGAAGAAAAATAGAGAAGAAGTAAGGAGAGGCAAACCCGACAAGTATTGTTCCCATTACTCGTGTAAAACTAACACCAAACGCCTAGGGAACCACATTCCCGATCGGGACAAGGTGATCCCGATCGGGATTGACCATTTCTGCGAGTTTGACCTTGCTCCGTGTTTGATAATTAGCTCCTCAAGTTTGATAGTTGCGTCCTCGAACGGGATTGCAACTTGGGACCACGTGCTAATATCAACTAGAACTTCTTCTTTTCTTCCAACACAACTCAAAACCATTAGCTAATTTAAAAGTTTTATTACTACAACTAAGAAAGCATTAAAGTGCGGGAATTGAAAAGCATAAATAAATTAAGCTCGGGTTGCCTCCCGAGAAGCGCTGGTTTAACGTCCCGCACGACGCAAATGGTGAGAATGATCAATCCTTGTCATTTGACCGACTACTCTCCAAGAGCTTCCCCATTTGAGCCGTCATTCTCTTCATCCAAAGCCACCGCCTCCTAGCACGCCCCATCCGAGCTTTCTCAGCTTGAGAGCATAAAAGACCACTCGTATCATCCTCTTTAGCACCCTCCTCCAAATACTTTGTTGGGTCGTCTTTGAAGTGCTCTTTAGCATCCGCTTTAGCATCTCCTCCTTGATCATTTTTACCTACAAGAACACAATCAACAACTTCTACCTCCGAGGAGTTTGTTAGTAGAGATTGAGGCATAGTAGGAGCAATATAAGAATCCAAAGTGTTAGTTAAACAACAAGACTCTTGTGACATGGGGCTCCTAAAAGTGTTATTCTTGCTAAAGGTAACCCGGTCATCCCCCACTTCTAATGTCAACTTCCTATTTTTCACATCTATTACCGCTCCCGTGGTGTTAAAAAATGGTCTACCCAAAATAATTGGGATGTGAGAGTCCTCCGGTATGTTGAGAACAAGAAAGTCAATGGGTATGAAAAACTTACCAACCTTGACGGGAACATCTTCTAGCATTCCTAAAGGTTGTTGCATAGAACGGTCCGCCATTTGTAGGGTAATATTAGTGCTTTTTAGAGCACCCATTTTGAGTTTTTCACAAAGGGATAGGGGCATGACACTTATGCCTATAGTGCAAGGTATAGAATAACTACCGGGATCTTGAAGTTTAGGAGGAGACTTACATTGCAAGAGTGTAGCACACTCACCGGCGAAAGCTACGGTCTCAACATCATCTATGGACCGCTTCTTGCTAAGGATCTCCTTCATAAACTTGGAGTAGGATGGGACGTGCTTGATCAAGTCAACGAATGGCACATTGACTTGCAATTGACCAATAATTTCCATGAACTTATCCATCCGGCTCTCCCTATACTTTGGTAGACGTTGTGGAAATGACACTTGAGCTTTGAAACGAGCCTCGGGCTCCTTCACCTTTGATGTGGGGATTTTATCTTTGACTACTTTTTTAGCAAGTGTTTCACCAGCCTCCTTAACAATATCTCCCCCAATTTTGCTTCCATGGCTTGCCTCATCATCATCCAAAGTCATGGATGGCTCCTCATAACTTGCATCACTACTCACATGAATAACATTGACCGTGGCATGAGGTGGATTTCCTTGAGATGGTAAACGACTCGCCAATTGAGAAATGGAAGTGGTCAGTTGAGCCACTTAAGTCTCGAGGTTTTTAATGGAGGCTTGGGTAGATTGCTCACTCGTTTCAACTATTTTCATTAAGTCCACTAGAGCTTTAGCAAGTAAATTCATTGTGGCCTCAAAATTGCCTACCCTTTGATTCCCTTGTGGTTGTTGGAAATTTTGTGGGGAATTTTGGGGTGGCCTTTGTTGTTGGTTGACGTAACCTTGTTGGGGGGCAATTTTATGTGGCGAGATATAATTGTTGATAGGAGGATAAGTGTTGGAGAAATTACCGGGTTGATGAGCATTTTGCTTATAGGTTTGATAAGCACATACTTCCATAGGAGATGCTCTACACACTCCCGCGCCATGTCCCGCTCCTCCGCAAGCATCACAATCCATGACTTGACTAGTGGCGGATACGGTATCTCTTGCCTGCAATTGTTGCTCAAGCATAGCAACTCTAGCCATTAAAGAGTCATTGGAAGAGTCTTGATTACCTTTGGTGGGAATGCTCCTCGAAATAACATATTGAGCATCGTGGATTGCCATGGACTCAATCGTAGGATGAGCAAGATCGGTGTCAATTTGATCAAACCGGCCATTGTTGGCGGAATCAAGGATTCAGCGAGTTTCGGCGGTACACCCATTGTAGAATGTGATAGCCAAAAACCAAGCATCCAACCCATGATGTGGGCATTGCCTTTGTAACTCCTTGTACCTTTCCCAAGCTTCAAAGAGGCTCCCCCCCCCTTTTGACGGAAACTTGTGATTTGGCTCCTTAGTGTTTGAGTTCTTTCCGGTGGAAAGTACTTCTTATAGAAAGCTAGAGCCAACGTTGACCAATCGGTGATTCTCAACGCGGTACGGTTAAGGCTATTGATCCATAGCTTTGCCTTATCCTTCAATGAAAAAGGGAAAAGTATCTCCCTTATTTGATCTTGTGTGACACCGGGTTGCCTAATTAGAGAGCAATAGTCACAAAAATTTTGCACATGCAAATCGGGATCCTCCAAAGCACATCCCCCGAATTGCCTTCTCTCCACGATATTCAAGAATTCCGGTTTTATCTCGAAGTTTGCGGCGGTTATGTGGGTGGTGTTGGTTCCGGTTGGTAGCATAGCCTTGGTAGGCTCGGAATGATCGGATAATTTCACCATTTTTGTGATTGGTGGGGGTGGTGGTGAAATGGGTGAATTTGGTGGCGAATTTTGTGGGGTAGTAGAAATAGAAGCTTCTTCCTCTTCCAGAATTTGAAGATCGTCAAGATAAGACTTTCTTACTAATTCTAGTTGAGCAAGTGTGGTAGCTTCCGAAACCTCTCTCGCGTAGCGTTGTCGTCTCCTAAAAGTTCTCTCGGGACTCGAGATCAAGTGGAAACAATTCTCCGGTTCGAGTGAACCTGGGCATAAGACAACACTAGAGGAAATTTGAGTAACGGTCTCAAGGAACAAGAGTTCCCCAAGACAAAAGATAGAAAAATAACAAAATAATAAAACAAAAACCGTGCTTCCCCGGCAACGGCGCCAAAATTTGATAGGGTGTCGCACACCTATGCAAAAATACCCTAACGGTACAACAAGTAAATGTAGTATGTAGGGGTCGAATCCACAGAGAAGCTCGGTTGTTCTATTAAAATGCTATGAATAGTCTTTCTATCTAGGTAGATTTAACGAGTTGTTTGTTTGATTGATGATAAAAACAATAATAATAAAAGCATCTAGGGAAGTCGGTTCAACATGTAAGAATTGTGAATGCATATGACTAATATGATATAATTAAACATTGTTCATTGCTAAGGGTTTAGACACCCGCCTCTCGACATTAGAATCATAAACCAAATAAATAGAATAGTCTAATTGATCTCTCGATATGATTAGGTTACTCTATTAACAACATGCAAATGTCCTATGACAGGCTAAATCGCACACCTATCAAAGATAAACCTACTGGCCTAACTAATGTAGTAAGGAAGCAGGGATCGAATCCACAGGGAGGCAAGAAATTCTATTTGCTAATCTAAGTCTGTTAGGTAACAAAGTGGGGGTTGATTGTTTGATTCTAAACTAATTAAACAAAAAGTAAATAAAAAGCAGTAAAAGATGATAATCAAATATATGGGAGAAGTAGCCAGGATTGTCGGTTCACCACGATCTAAAACGGTCTTAAGCAGGATATTGTACTAGCACTAATACGGTCTGATGAGCATAGAACAGGTCCTTTCGGTCCACCGTTCACCCTAGAGGTCTAATTTAGCTTTCGCTCTAATTAGGTGGGTCTATTGTTCGTAGCAAGTTATCACCTTTTCCAATCTCACGATCTAGGTCAAGGCTTAACAGATTGGTCAATTAATTACGTCGACTTAACTAATTATACCGCAATTATATACTACGATTAACAAATCAGACATAATAAAAGGCTAGATCTATCACCCTAACATGTGACAATTAATCGATCGTGGCTCCCCTAAATCCCGGCATAGGGAAATTAGCTACGCATAACGGAATTGGAAATAGCAATAACGATTGAATTGATTAAAGCAAACATGGTGATTAAATAGAAATAATAATTTAGCATATGATGATAACAAACAATTATGAAAGTAACAAAATAATTAAAAGCAATAATTGAAGAACAAGAGAAGATTGATTACCGATTAATAACTGCTGAAAGATTACAAGATCCGTAACTAAAGCTAAAGCAACGTAACAAAGAGTTTTTTCGCTAAAAGTTTGATAACCTCAACAATAGGCTCGTCTGTCTCTTAAATAACGAAAGAGAATTATTCAACACGAAACTAATGGGCCGAGATAAAAATCCTAAAAATCTCGGGCAGTGAACAGTAACAGTCGATCGACTGAAAAACCAGTCGATCGACAGGAATAGTGGTCGATCGACCACAGCTCATAGTCGATCGATTATTCCACAGTGCAGCAGCTTCCAATCCTCCGTCATCTCGTCTTCCAACGCTCACATGGGCTCTCCTAAGTGACTTCACGCAACCCAAAGCAACGGTTTCCGTCTTCTAGCTTCACTAAATCTCTACTTGAGCTTCCGGGACAGGATTTGGCTTGATTTCGCTCCTTCT
>JAGPOY010006951.1:0-10003 GCA_018983105.1 Silene uniflora | reverse complement strand
TGAATATTTATTAAAGTACTGATGATAATTAAGGGTATGCATGCAGTGGTCAAGTTGGTCAAATTCAATACAGCTTTATTGACTACGGCTGAATTGAAAATAGTAACGGTTATAGGAAATACGTAGCTATAAAATAACAACGGGTATTATACAACCGTTGCCGATAACAATGTAAAACGGTTTTCCAAAGGCCGTTTTCTTGACCTGGTAACGGTTGTATAAAAACGTTGACAAGGGTGTGATTCTATAACGAGGTTTTGGAAACCGTTAAACGTTTGTTATAACGGTTTATTAAACATCCGTTGTCTATATATCATGACAACGGTTATAACTTAGAATCCGTTATTGTTATGGCGCGCTCTAGGTTTCCGCCAATATTTGGAAAACGGTAATCTAAGTATCGTTATTATTTGCTCTAATCCGTTATGATACCCTCATTATTGATGGCCAGAAGTGGCGTATTGGCTGCAGCAAAAATTATCTTAGAATGTCCTTCACATCGGAATTTATGAGAAAACAACTTAATTTTATAATAAAATTCAAATTACGTTGAGCAAGATGATGAATATTCCAGTTTTAAAGGTTATAAAGATTATGAATATTCCAGTTTTAAAGGTTATAAAGCTACTCTAACCTTGAGCTACATAAGCTATTGTCGGAACATCTGTAAAACATAATGACTCGGTAAGTTAGAAAACAAAGTTTAGCATAATCTGAACCCAAAAGAAAAGTGAATGGCTCACTACGGGTCTACGACAGTAGAAAAACTGACTCAAGTTTATTACTATTATTACTTGTCATTCAGTCAGTCTACATAATGTAGCAAACCATATTTTCCGGTCCGACCACGCTACAGCAACAGTTTCGATCAAATTAAAATTGACAAAGTGCTAAAGAAATGACTGAATTACCTCTTAGAGGGTCATTATAGTTGCTGGCACATAATCAAGTTGTCGGACACCGTGGTTGGACACAATGGTTCCTGCAACACCTGATTGAACCGCTAATCGTGCTGCAGATAAACACAGATGCATATAGGACATGTCATATATATACAGAGCACTTCATTAGTTATAATTTTGCTATCTGGCAGACTGGCCCTTACCATCCTCGACAGCGACCACTCCTTTCAGTAAAATAAGCAATTTGGTGATGGTTTTGGCCACTGCACATCCTATTAGAGAAACCAAAGACACAGTTTAAGCATTTAATTTTTCGTTCTACACAATAATAATAGAACCTTAATTCCAAATGGTTTGGGAACGGCTAAACAAAAATCATCAGCTGATACAACAACGTTATCCCAGGGCCATGAAATGTTTACAGGTGTCCCCATGTCAAGATATCAATGAAGTCCATAGAAGAGCACTTACGGATGAAGCAAATCAATATTGCTAGATCCACTTGCCATTGCATCTTCACCTAGAACTTCAAGGTCAGAAGCTTCCTTTAATTTCATACACTCATCATCAAATGCACTTGGCAACTGTTTCTGCTTAAAGACAACATCTTGAGCAGCTTTTAGAGCCTTTTTCTTTAGTTAAGCGTCCTCCAAGTCATCATCCTCAGCCATTTCATCCCCCCTTTCTCGCTCGGTTTTTCATCATCGCAGCTGGTTTATTTGACATGAAATGACTAAAGAGTTCTGTTTGAGACAGAACGAAATCAAGCCTTTTTTGCTGTCTGCTAACTTCTTCTGCCTCACGTACACGCTTCAAAGCTTCTGCAATTTCCTTCTCCTCTCTTTTTCTCACCTTTGCCTGCAAAAAAAAGGTCATGCACATGGGTCATGTCTCTATATTTAGTTTATATACTTGTATTTTGATTTTCATATGCATGTATAGTTGAAGGCTTCAAGGGATTGCTTATGCGCTCTCAACTTAAGTTGGAGGTTGTCGTGTTGAGCTGGCATCCTACCTCTGCTGAAAAAAACAGCCAAAGCTCTTGAGTTTCAACAAAGATTAAAAAAAACTCCATAATGTTTTGAGTACTTCAGGTAATTTCAATCATTATGAATTATAGAAAGGAATAGGTGACGCTCATATGAATATCTAATAAGAGCCCAAACCGTTAACCCACTAAAATATGGAATCAAGGGATAACTGTAATTTGTGTGCTTACATATGATGCTTCAATTTCAGCAATACTTCAAAAGCTGTCAACTTCTCTAATTAACAGCGATAATCTATCTATATACTTAAAAGATGAACTTTTCTAGTGATTTCATTGGCTATTACTTTGGAACGATTTCATTGGCTATTACCTTTGTTGAATAAATTATGTATATAAATAAAAAGATAATTAACTAGAATAGATAATATAATTAACTTTGTAAACTGCTTTTCAAAAAAAAAAAAAAAAATTAATTTAAGCAACCTCATGGTTCCTTATATTACGAGAATGATGTAGAGTTCCAATTAGATTGTAAGCAAGACTCCAGTTCGTCCACTAACTCTTTTTTTTTTTCTTCTATTAGTTACTCTGATGACAACTTCAACTTAATTACGAGTAACTTTTACAAGACTTATACCTAGCCGGCAATATAACATGCATTTACCTTATGATGGTATAAATATATGTGTGTTTCTATCGGTATATAATACTCCGTATAAAATATACATTTCTTTTTACGGGAAGTTGGTATTTCAATACTTATAAACCGTCCCTAAAATTTTGGTATTATCTTTAATTTATATGTATTTTATTATATTTTATTATTATTCTTTCTTAGTTGTTTTGTTTGCATGTATCATGATCTAATGACCTTTACCATCTTATTCAATAGCTAAATTGGAGAAGATAAAATATAACTTTAACTTGATAGTTTTGCTTCCATTTTGTGTCAATTTGTAAACAGATCCATATTATTTAGTCTTTCTTATGTTATATGAACTTATAAGATTTTGTGTGCAAGGATGTGATAAACGTGATCAAGGGTATGTTATATATACGAGGTAGGTACTTTTTTTTTTTGGACAGTAGGAAATAAATAGCTTACACTGCTCTCTGGGCTAAGGAGTGAGCTATTCTATTATGCCTCCTAGGGATAAAACTAAGAGGGACTTGGTCGCTCTTTATTTTTAAGTTCATTTTTCATAAACTTTTATCCAAAAGTAGATTTAAAAGTATATTAAAATATTATATCTACCCGATAAAATGTAAGATGATATTTTACTATAAACTATAAGATGATATTTTACTAAAGGTGTTCAAATTAGACTTGAAACTGAACTTATTGTATATTAGTATATGTTCTCATCCATAACGTCATTCAGTGTGTATAAGAACTTCCAACATCTTACATGTATTAAAATCAATAAGAGAAACAACAAGCTCTCATATTTTTATTAGAACTTGGGTTATGAGTAATTATTAAGTGAATTAAGCACTTAGCTACATGTGTTTAGCAATTATAATAAATCTACTTTTGCTTTTATACTGTACCCGACCCATCTCCTGCTCATCATTATCCAATTTGTAAACCTACCTCCAGTACTAAATTCCATTAATTATCTCTGCCTATTACCGTGTTTTTATAATTATTCGTATATAATTTATGCATTTCTGTGAAGGCCTATAACAATGGAACAATTTACGCTATAATTCATATAACGAGTTCTTGATCAGGAATAAGATTTGATTTAAGAAGTTACATTGAACTAAGATAAGTTTATTTTGATCAATGATTATCAATACCTTTTAGGTAAAATTTCAAGTCAAGACTTTTAGACAAGCTAAATGTCTAACATGCAACAAATTCAAGCAATGATACGGATTACTATTATTTAAGGTACTCCGCTAATCATTCCTGCATTGGATTAAACTTGACTATTAATTCTATGATACTATATGTTATATGAACTTATTCGTATTGGATGTCAGATAGTAAAGAAATGAATTTTTATCATCTTAATTAACTCTCAAGTTTCCTTTGTTCAAAAATTATAAAAATGCTATCTCCCTTGCAAAAAAACTTTTTCACATGAGTATACATATCATAATATTTAGTCTTATATTTTAAGAGATACGGAGTATTCAGGAGAGAAGTGAGTGTCTCGAAAAATGAGGAATCATATATACAAAAACACAGAGGAAGGACTGTCGAAGAGCTTATTATAGGGTCAAACCAAGTGAATTAATTTTAGGCTTTAGGGCTATACATGAAAACAATTATACTCAAATAATTTTCTATATTAGAGTATCTATTAAGCTAATAGTTTTTTTCTATAATAATTTCTATATATGCCTATAAGCTAAGTTCTTTTTAAGGTTAATGTTATGATAATTATTTTGAAATCCTGTTAAGATATTACCCGGACATTGCCCGGGCATGAAATATTTTTTTATTCGCTGTTACTTTCAAAGAATTTCATTGGCTACAATATTTTTTACTTAAATTCATTATCTTTTTCAATATTAGCTACTCCGTAATATTAAAAGATAGAGAAATAAGTATTAGAGAGTTTGAATAGAGTTACAATTCATTACCTACATAAGTTAATGTGATGTTAATTAGGAGTCTTTGTACGAGTATATAAAGGGTACGACCAGGGCCGTCTAATGATATTTGGTGGCCCTGTACCAAATATCATTTGGAGGCCCTTTATTAAGGTTGGGCTTTTAGATTTTATAAAAATAATATTTTAGGCTCGTGAAACTATAAGGGATTCAAAATCAATAGAAATTGCATTATAGCCCTCAAGTAAAAAACCACTCCCTCCTATTTTTAGTAGAAATTTTTATAGGGTTTAATTTCCACTTACTCTATTAGTGTTAAAAGTTGTTTACTTTTCAACACTTTTTTCCATATATAAGGTACATAAAGCAATTTACTATGTGTATTTTATTCAATGTAGTGATCAAATCTACGACCCTTATAAATGTATCAACTTGGCAAAATGTTTCTTATGAATAGTAGAATAGTGGTTCACGTGCCTATCATGTGCTCAATAGTACTTCCTACTTTCCTCTTCTCTCTTTATTATTGTTTCATGGGAAATTCTACATGGTAACCCTGTGCTTTTTCAAATTCTATATAGTAACCCTACGTTTCTGAGAATACACATGGTAACCCTGAACTTTTTAAATACATATCGCCGTGACCCTAAACTTTTTTTCCGTCAATTTTCTCCGTTAAGTATGTGACGTTGCCTCCGTTAAGTATGTGACGTGGCCAATTAAATTTTGAAATTTTCTACATGGTAACCCTATATTTTTAAAAATTCTACAACATAACCCTACTTTTTCTACAAATCACATGTGCTTAAAAACATATTCCCTTAATTTATCTTCTTTTACCATTTTATTAAATTAGTCCCAAATTGTCAAATCTACCCTTATTACCCTTCAATTAATCATGTTTTGAAAGCAAAATTTAGTAAAAACTTTGTTCGATATCAAAAAATTCCCGACAAGATATTATAAATATCAAAGTAATAAAAGTACTTCATAGCGAGCATTATAATAATCAACATACCGAGCATTTTAATAATCAATCCCAATTTTGATTCATAGGTTTAATCTAATTAAAAAACTTTTTTTTCCGAAACCTAATCAAATCCTCCAAAATTGAAAATGTTGTAAACATAACAATGACTCACTTCAATTATTTGACAAACTGACACAATAATGGGTACAATTGAGGAGTGTAGACTCACTTGTAAACATTGAGCCGAATAGTGGATTTCTATGTTAATTATTGACCCGATTTTTGGAGATTTATAATAATGATACAAGAGATGATGATAATAAGAATGTGCGTTTTTTTTTTTGTAATAATCAAGGAAAAAATGTGTTAACAATGATAAATTAAGGAACTAAGGAAGTATTTTTAAGAGCGTTTTTTTGTAGTAAATCTCAAATCAAATATGCCACGTCATATATTTAACGGACAAACTTGACGGAAAATAAGTTTAGGGTCACGACAAGACGTATTAATAGAGTTCAGGGTTACCATGTGTGTTCTCTGAAAAGTAGGGTTACCTTGTAGAATTTGAAAAAATACAGGGTTACCATGTAGAATTTCCCTTGTTTCATTATGCTCTTTTCATTCTTCTCTTGCATCGCACTTTTGAGCGCCTCTCTCTTCCTCCTCCACCATATGTCCATATTTACATGTCTCCACTTTACACTTGCCACCCCCTTTCCTAATTCATTTTTTTCATTTTATTCATACGACAAAAGCTTGAACCTTCACTGTATATAATTAGTCGTGCAAGGTTTTATTTTTGGTTTTTCGTCTCCTGCTCCGATTCTGGTGATGACGGCGACAGAGACAACAATGGTGATTTGCGGTGGTGATAGGAGCTATGGTAATTCGTTACTTTTAATGCTCGACACTTTCTTAGACCTAATAATTTAATTAGGGTTTTCCTTTAACTACCAGTCAATCGATCGATCATCTAGTTCACTGTTGAATTTTACGGGTTTTAGCTTTCTATTTACACTGGTTAGCTTTGATTTCTTCTTTATTATTATACATATATGAGTGATTCTTATTTTCTAGATGATTGCAGTTGTTGAGAATAACGGAGATCGGGCAAGTAAGGGTATTTTCGTGGATTGTTTCGGACACTAAGGCTACTTTCAGTGTATGTCGTCTCTCTTTTTGGTTTGATTTAGTCTGATGGTTTAATGAAGTTCTGGGTTTTATTCCTTACCAACCCCAATTTCCACATTCCGCTTACATGCAAATATCACCACCAGAATGTCGGAGTTGCAAGTACTTCGGTGGATTTGGTTTCTTTGGGGTAAGTTTGGTGGTTGCTTTGATTTGGTCTTCTGTTGTATTCATCGTTGATTTGTCTGTGTATAGAACGTCCGAGCAGCAAATGGCGGCGTCAGTGGTGGCTGAAAGTGCACTTTCAGTTTTAGTTTACACTCACACTTCTTTTTTCCTTCTCATATTTTTCCCCGGATCTAATCTTGTCGTCATCGCTTTACTGGGTTGCGGGTCAGGATTCATTCTCCAGACGAATCTTCTTTAGGGTTGCAGATCATTACTCGGGGATGCCTACTGCGGTGTTACTCTGTGAGCACATGGCTTTGTCTTTTCGTTCAGATCTATTTGTGTTTAAAACCCACAGCTTATTGATCTGTTTAGGCTTAATTCTAACAGGTTGTGAATTACTAAAATTGGGGATACTAATTGGTTATTTTCTGAAGGTTGATTCTAGCTTTTTATGACTTGATTAATTTGGGATTACATAGATAGTGAAACTTTCTATTGAAAGTTAGCTTGATCTTTTTTTGAGTTAGTCAATTTGATTTGCTTCTGATTTCAGTCTGTTGATGCTTATTTTGTTTATACTAACTCGAACGTTTGTCGGTTTCGTGCCAAGTATCTGGGTGTTTCTTCTTTTAAAATCCGCGTGGTCTAATTTGGTATTGAACTAGAATGGAAACAGAGTTGAACTCTGTATCTCAGCTATAAACAAGGATGTACAAGTATTTGGTATTGAACTAGAATGAAAACAGAGGTTAACTCCGTATCTCAGCTATAAACAAAGATGTATGGTGTTTAGGATGGTTAGAATGTACGGTTGTCCTCATGCTATTTTAAACGTGCGCTTTTTTATTTAATTAGGTTATTCCCTCTGACCGCTATTAAAGTCGAGAATCGTATGCACTGCTTGCCGGGTTCTTACTGAGCTAATTAAGATGCAAGTTTTTTTTCCGGTCTATGTTAGCCATGTTCTGATTGTTCTTTTTTATGTACAGTTTGGCTTTGTTGGTTGGTGCTTTGGAGATTGTGGTTTGTAGCTTTGCAAGCTGTTTCTGAATTCAGATGGTCTGATGTCTATTTGTGCTTTGTATAGGTGGGATCATGCTAAAGTATAAACCAAAGGACCATAGTAGTTAATATTGGTGCAGGTAATAGATTTAAGCTCGATCTTTTCGTACAGCTTCATTTTAGATTACATTAGTTATTTCTTTTTCTTGCTACGTGGCGATTGTTGCATTTTTGGGTTGACATCTAAGGTTAGATGTTCCGGGTTGGTTCAGGATGTGCTTTTTTTTGTTTTTTTAGAATATCGGTTACGGCATACAAAAACGAGTTTGGAAGATGAGAAATCCATTGATTGTTGGTATTATTTTCATGTCTGATTTAGAGTTTCAGTTGGTTGTAATCATTTGTCAAGGTTTTGTTTCTAACCCTGATTCTTCATTTTCCGATTGATTTGTCCTAATTGCTTTGCGCTTTTGGGTTGATGAATTTTGTATTGCTGATGTGTATCCAAGCAGAACATGGATATTAAGCTTTGATTAAATTGGATTCGTGAATTCTAGGTCTGGGCAGCTTATAGTATCATGAATTTGCGTTTTATGGGTTTCTTAAAGGTGGGGGGATGAAATGCTAAAAAAGGGCATTATTAGCCAGCAGATCGGGACAAAGCAAATGGCATTGGCTAACTTTTATTAAATTACAAATCACAGCATAAAAAAAAGCCATTTTCAACTGTAACCAGTCACAGCCACAGGTGCTCTCCACCTGTTATGTTGATCAGAATTGAGTCTCATAGTTGCTGTAGAAGGCGCCTGCATCATCGCTCAAATGGCGGCGTTATTTCCTACGCATATTTAGCTTTATGTTTACTAAGTTGGATCAAGACCAATGATTACTCAGATTAGGGTCAGCGTCGTTGTTTTATCCAGTGCCAGTGTCATGCTTTGTTTTTTTTTTTACTTTAAAGAACTTGCTCTGTTTTTTTTTTTTATGTCGCTTATTCAGTAATTGGAACATTTTCAGTATGGACACTTCTTAAGCCATAGTTTGATTTATGTGAAATAGTTCATATGCCCAGTGGATTTATGAGTGCCCTTGTTTTATAGCATCTCATTTGTTTGCTTTCTGTTCACTCTCATTTAGGGAGAAGATGGTGAGCTCTAAGCCCAATTTTCGGAGGAGCAAGCGGCTATGGACGCTAAATTTCAAACATTTTGTGGACCGCTGTACATGAAGGTATGTTTCTGCTAATTTCTAGCAAGTTTTTCCTTGGTGATTTGGGTAGAGCGACTTCATCCTTTCCTCGTCTTGAATTCGTACACGCTTTCTATGAAGTTTAAAAAGTTTTCACTACCCTCTATCAATATCCGCAATGGCTCTCATGGCCGATTTACTCAGTTTACTCACCTTTTTATTGAGCTCGTGTTATTTTATCGTTGGTCATTTACTTTGTTATAAATTTAAGAGGGATTGATTCTATGCGACGTTTAGTTGGAGGATTTTTAGGCAATTGAAGCTTGTAATTATGGTGTTTTGAACAGTCTTTCTGTTTCGGCTAGGGTTGAGTAATAAAGATATGAACATTGATATCATTGATTCGCTATGTCAAAGATGTATTTTTCTTTCTTAGTTTATGTTCTATAACCTGAGTTATGCCAACTGGATACTCGGTGAGTCTCGATTTATGAGCTGAAAATATATTGAGGTGTGCATTTAACCTCAATAACAAGTTTACTGATGTGTCATATAAGATGTATACTATGTTGTTGGAGGGTATCCTTTCTGGTCGAATGTCATGGCCGAGGTAGTAGTCTAAGAACTAAGAAGCGTGCCCTTGTTGATCTTGTGTCTTATGTAAAATGACCAATTAACATGGTGGATAAAGTGCAAATATCTGCTGCTTGGCTTCATAATGTGTTAATCAGTAGGTGATGCCGGCTAGGTTATTTGAATAATAATATGGGCAATTTATTTGTACTGTTGCCCTTTTGAGTTTCGATAAATTTGCTGTAGTGGATGACAAGGGGAAGTATAGTATCATTCTAAGTTATGTTTGTGTACTGAGTTATATCAAACTTCTGAAACAGAAATTGTTTCAGCTAGGCATTTAACTTTATCATGGGTGTAAATACTAAAATTTCCATGTTAGTTCATCCGTGAATGTTCTCTTATGATTCCTATCTCAACAACCATGAGTGTGATCCTTGCTCCGCTAGAGAGTTTAACGTCTCTGATATTGTGTGTGGTACTGCTAACTGTTGAGTTTTCGTTTATGGA
>JAGPOY010006950.1:2613-12617 GCA_018983105.1 Silene uniflora | reverse complement strand
GGGACGAGCCCCATAAACTAAACTAATTAGCTATTACACGGGGAATAGTCACCCCAAGAATATCCTCACGTAGAATGTTACGAAGTGCATACGATGAAATCTCAATAAAAGTCTTGGTGATACTTGACTCTACCCCTTGATGTGCTAGCCAATCTGTCGCTCCGTTAGCTTCCTTGTAGCTATGTCGCAATTCCACTTTCCAGCTATTATCCTAGACGAGATCCTTGCATTTTTTTACCAAAGATCGTAGATTATTACTTACTAGCTGCTCTTCTTTAATGAGTTTGACGCATGGTAAATTATCCACGTGAATAAGGAGCTTATCTATGTGCAATACTCGGGCTTTTTCCAAACCCGCTTCCGATGCTAATAATTCTACCTTCATCAAAGTGCAATACCCACCCGAGAAGAAATATGCATCGACAAAATTTCCCGTTTCATCGCAAACTAGGCCGCCACATCCTGCCGGACCTGGGTTTCCAAACCCCGCGTTATTTATAGAACATGGCGCTGATGCCACTTTGGAGGATTATGATTGCCGGGGGGGCACTAGATAGCCTTGGACTGCATAACCATTCAAAATCGATTACTTTGTGATGAAGTGAGAAGTGAGTGTCTCGAAATGTGAGGAAATCATATAAAATAAAAAACAGGGGGAGTAATAACGATTTCTATAAGAAGTCCATCGAAAGTCCTTGTGTATCAAGGATATGATTTAATTGATTATGTATTCTTTTTAACATGACTGCGAGTTGATCTAAATGTTAAGCATAACAAATAAATTCTTTGCCAAGGGAAATAATCAAAGAGACATGGATGCTGGGAAAGCCGACTTCCCGATTGAGCAAAACCAAAGACTCACGATCTTGTCAAGTGCATTTTAGATCAAACCCAGAAAAATATAACTTTGTTCGTATTCTCTTTCTTGGCAGACAAATAAACAACAAACCGTGGCTTGATCAGCGGCTGAAGCTGAATATCCCACGACGCTTCTACAAAATAAACATCCCAGCTTGAGAACCATCAATTCTAATACCACTTGTTGAGTCCTCGCAACGAGCTTATACAAATAAGTGCAACACAACCCACAAGCAAGTGAGATTATATCCTAAAACCAATTGATTGATAATAGAAGGAGTAACGCATTTACTTATACCAATGTGGGACAATGCCCCAACATTGCCAATAAAGCGGTCCGTTTTCTCTCCATTTCCTCAAAAGAAATGGAGAGGCAAGTTCTTATCGACGGTCCGAATCGTATTTTCATAACATCTAACGGTTCTAAATTTACGCATAAAAATAAAGGAAAAATAGAGGTGAGGGGGGAAATTAGTATTTAAAGAGATTGTAAGAGGAAATGGATAGGAAATGGAGAAAAAAAAATGGAGATGATCCATTTCCCCAATAAAGCCATAGAAAACTTAAAGTTGACCTTTAAAAAAACAAATCTAAATCACCCTATGCAAAGGACAAAGGGATAATGACGGTTCAAAAAATTCCAATCCTAATCCAAAATATTCCACACAAAAGGAAGCTACGTCTTTCCTTACAAATTTACAATAGCATGCTATACAAAACTTCCCTAGAAAAGCCTTCCTTTGCATAAAAAAAACACACACACCATGTTACAAAGTACACCTCAAAAAACTATGTTAGAGATATCAATGTTATCAGCTCAAAACATCAAAAACACTCTAACATGTTCATCTCTTTTCCCTCTCTCGGCTCGTCGACTTAGGCCTTACATAACTATCACCACCTTCCCAACACCGCCACTATCACCAGCACCGCTACCACGCAACTCTACTAGGGTTGATGATAAAGGAGGTTCTAACCCAATGTGGGATGACGAGTTTCTAATACCATTAGACTCGACATTTTTCACCAACGGTTATTCTTGTGTTATTCTTAAGGTTTACACTAGACGGACCTGGATGGGCCGAGGTTTACTGGGTTGGGTCCAAATCCCTGCTTCTGATATTTGGAATGGACTTTTGCCTATTGGTTTGGCCCATCAATTGAGTTTCCGGCTAAGGGAAAGAGACGGTTCAAGAGGGAATGGCATTGTTAATGTTTCATGTAAGGTCATAGGCGAAGCGGGGGCTGTAGGCCATCAGAATGCATGGGAGGACGAAAATAGATTTGCGCCGGTTGACACGTGGAGGATCGTAACGGGTATACCCTTGAACACGTGGCCAATGGGTAGAGGGGACGCTACTAGTACTGTACATACTCGAAACAATAAAAATCAAAAGCTGGAAAAACCAAGAAATATATCATTGTAAGTTTGTAAGCTGTACGATTTAAAGGAAATTTCTGGTTCGACATTTGAGCATGGGATGTTATTGCCCATGTTTTGTCTCTTGTAGTCTTGTTCACTCCACCTTTTCGATGGTTCAGTTCGTTTCGGTTTATTGTTATGACAACAGTCAAAATTATGCAAATATCAACTACGGAGCAACTTATATTGACAAATCGCGCAAAATTGTCGTCTCCCATTACCCAATCACGACAAAATTTCATTCTCTCCCGGACTATAAGACGTAACAATACATTCAAAGTTAAATATGATCGAGCAGCAAGTCTCACAGAAAGAGAGCGCAAAGATCAGCAAGGTTGACATGTTTCAGACAGAACTAGCTACTATCAACTGTGGAGAAAAAAATAAATATAATTCTCTTCTATAAATAAAATAAATCAATTGCAAGAAATGTTGCAATATGCAAAAGGAAAGGATACCGACGGAACCCATCAAGACACCGTCAAAACAGCACAAAATACAATTGGTATCAAGCACTCTAATATGTCACATAATTATCACTCGCCAGTTCCAGGTGTGTGGTACCAAATGATCCTCTTTAAGTTATGCACGGTGAAGCAAGTTTTGTCAAGATGGTAGCGGGAAGCTCTTACGAATAGGTGTTGGTGTTGGTGTCGGTGCTGGTGGATCAAGACTCTTTATTATTCCTATCATTCTTTGGATGATGTCTTGGAATGAAGGACGGAGTTCTGGCTTGCTGCTCATTTGAAATTTGCATTAGAAAAAAATTAACACGGGACTCTCCTGTTTGTTCTGCAAACTATAAAGTTGAAATAGGCAAATCTATCAATGAAGAGGCAAGGAGTTACCTTTGCCAACAGTCCTTTATGATCGATGAAATACTGGGATCAATGGTTTCTGGTATGTCCAACCTTCTGTCCATGAATCCAACTACTCCAACCACCTTCCATGGTTAACAAAACAGAGTTAACCAAACAGCCAAATAAGTAAAAATATGGCAACCAGTAGCTAGACTACTACTAAATGTGTTGACACTCTTATCAATCAGTTCGCGTTTTTGGTGTTCCTCTTTGGTCTATCTCAGCAATTTTGTTTAGTTACCTATACAGATTACAAGATGGTCTACCCAGTTTTTAGCGCTATGTGTCCGGGGGACATGGTATTAACTATTAAGTCTCGACTTGAAACCTGGTCATCATAAAATCAGCCGATACAGTCTAGAAATAGGGCCGTGATAACCTTCTAAACTTTGATAACACTGTCTTAGCCTTTAAGTTAATAACGTGAGTGGCATAGAACCAAATTTCGGTCAAGGTCATGGTCACACCTTAATATTGCTATATGTGGCCAACAACGCCTCTCCAAAACCTCGATAACTTGGTCACAAATTGGTGTCGCAGCCGTATTCCAAACCCATGATGTGTGGACAATGGACACTCCTGACTACACTGTCACAGTGTCACTTCTGCGTTATAATTACCCTTGACCCGCTTGCATGCAATTGCATATAAAATCAATACAAGCAAATGGATAAAACAGTAGGAGCCTCAGATACGGAAGATAAGTAAAGTAAGACCTGTAATGAATTCAGACTAGACCAGGGGATTGACACAGTCATCAGTTCCCATAAGATAACTCCGAAGCTGAATATATCTGATCTGCGAAATCCCATAGGAATGAAATTCAGAAGCAAAGTTAGAACTGCAGTGTTCCGGAACTATTATCTAACATTTACAGTCTACAGAAACAGTAGAGCTTCAATGGCATAGAGTTTGGAGATTACTTTTCATTAGACAGTTCATTTCGTAGAACTTCTGGGGCCATCCATTGAGGCTGCAAATAAAATTAGGAGATAAGCAAACAGAAAAGGTCATTACAGCCGGAGCACACATACTCTGAAGTGGTTGCATAATAACTGGAGTAAATACAACCACATTGCCCAAATATAGGGTTAAATGCTAAATGTTCTTAGTGAACATAGAACTTAGACATAAGTAAATGAATATGAGTTATGACAATCTTACTGTTCCTCCTCCAGATTTGGCTGTCAAAAATGTTGCATTTTTCAGCTTTGACAGGCCAAAATCACCGACCTAGTAAACGAGAATTAGTGTGTCAGTCATCTTATGAGAACTGAAAATGCTTTACTTGAAAAAAAGCAGACATACATACTAGATGATTACCTTAACATTCCAGTTCTTGTCAACCAGCAAGTTCGATGATTTCAGGTCCCGATGAACTATAGGTGGATTTCTGCGATGCAAATAATTCATGCCCCTTGCCTGCAGCCAAAAAAAGTGTAAATTGTGAAAAACAGCAAAAAAAACTCAATAGAGCCTTCTCAGCAACAGGAATGTGATGTTTAATATGACTGGAACCGTACAACATCAAGGGCCATCCTCAACCGCCGTCTGCGATCCAATATCTGATTGTTTTTGTGTAGTATCTTAAACAAGCTACCCCTACAAGTTGCACAAAGCTGATTGTAAGCCGAATGCATCTTGCATCAAAATTCTGAGCACAAAAACTTCTACCAGATAAATTAAATAGCCAAAGCCCCAGATTAAATATAACGCCGGTACTTCAAATCTCATATTTTCTACTTCAAAACATTCAGCATTAAATGCACAATTTTCTAAGCTATGGTTCTGGTTCATCTATCCTGACGCCAAACCTTTAAAGTGATATGGAAGAATATGAGTGTCTTGGTTACATAAGCGTGCTTAAAAGTACATATTACCTGGGCAAAAACTCTGTAACAATTGCTAGACGTTCTTGAGAATAACATGCTCCCATGAAGAGCAAAACATTTGGATGTCTTAGTTTCCTCATAATACCGATCTGCAGCATCCTCATTGGTCAGATGAAGCTTGCAACCTTTTCAATTAAAGATATTGTGAAAGATCACCCAGTACACTGACTTACCTCTTTTTTATAACCAAGTAGAGTTCCCTCATTATAATCTTTCCCAAAATATACTTTAATAGCAACATCCTACAGCAGAGATAAGAGATCAGTACTCGCATCCAAACACTAAGTAAGCTCGAGATTCAACCTTGATTTACAACATACCGATCCATTCCATAGTCCGTGATAGACAACGGCATATGAACCTGTGGAACACTAGTAATTATGACTAAGGACACATCAAGGAATTTAAAGGAAATGTATCAACAATTGAAAATAAAGTTTTTGAAGTAAACAGCTTACCTTGACCAATTTCCTCTGCCAGCTGTACGTCTTCCCATCGAATATCAGAGTCAGCCATTGAGTTTAACTCACCTGAGCTACAGCTAGCCTGACTCTCCAATGAGCTTGGTGTGTTTTTCACCCCTACCTGTCGTTCAGTAGCATCTTCAATATCCCTTGCTTTATGTTTTTCCAGATCAGCCTCCAACTCATCATCCACACGCAAGCCTATTCATAGGAAAGAAGTTGGCAGAATATTGAAGGAGCTTTTCTAAAGCACAGAAATTCCTTATTACATATGCGAGTATTACTTTACCTTGAAAAGGAGAATATCTGATATCGAGAGCAGAATTGTGGGAAACGGTTTCTTTTGGACCTCTGGGCCAGCATGAATCATCATCGCTTCTGTGTAGAACACCATTTTCCACGAAGCTACTGTAGTTAGCTTCACTTTTGTTGGTGGTACTCTTCTTTCGCAATTTTGCAAACAACTTGGCTGCCTGTGATGATGGCAAAGAAGGCCACTCTATCATAAGGAGTAATGGTTTTCTTTACATGAAATACTGATTATGAGTTTATGACTACACAAAGATGTCATATCCCTATTTAAGCAGATTGCAGCATAGCTAGCGTCATTTGAACCTCAATTTAAAATAAATCAACAACTTAATGCATCGGATAATTTTATTCACAATTTTTTTTTTTTTAATTTTCACAAGCTCAAAAGCCAAATGTTCGATTATTCATATAATCAAATTTCATGATTACTCCTTCCTTGAAAGCTGAAGCCGCATGATGCAACATAGTTCTAGACTTCTAGGTTTGAATCCCTGATTTCATGTCATTATAATTGGGAAATTCTGAATAGCTACTGAGTACATTATATATATCAACGAGCACATGAATTCCAAAAAAAAGTTTTCTGTTTTGAAGAGAACCCCCTTCAAGGAGCCAGGTAAGTCATATGTGCACATACTAATGTCCCTCAGTTCGGTTCAATTTCCTACATTTGACAAAATTAGTGAAATGTAGTGAATTGGACCGAACGGAGGGAGTAAATGAGAATCGAGCCAACAGTAGACAAGCCAATAATCATCTTTTATATAAGCCACATCATCTAGAGCATTGCAACATAACTGCCCTAAATTTCCTAACAACACTCAGATGAGTCTAACTAGTAGCAACTATGTAGCACTAAAAAGTACATCTGAAGGGCCATGAAAGAGAGTAGAAAAGTACAATTTTTGCAGGTTGAGATATCATGGATTCCTCCTCCTGAAAATCTCTTCCTCCACTTGTGCCTCTAGCTATCTGCAAACCAGAAATGATCTCAAAATTTGCCAGAGAAAAAGAACGCAAACGACAGATGCTGCCTCCTATGCAATATGCACCAATAGCATATTACAAAAAATAAAGCTCACATCCTCGTGCTGGTGTAGATTTGAATCTCGGAAATCAAAATGAGATCCTTCTCTCTCGTCTGGAATGTTATCCCCTCCTTTGCCCAATAGGACTCTCGAGGCCTGGTGAAACACACAAACAGACAATCACAAAGGCGATCGCAAAGAAACAAGAAGCATTAGAAAAACGGAAACTTTCAGGAACTGATAAGCACCAGATCAGAAAAGGACGAAGCCATCTGAGGCACCGAAGCAATTTGTGGCCTATGAGGCCATTGAATTCTTCTCCTGTCAAATCCAGGTTTCCTGGGTTGCTCTGAGGTCAAATTATTAAATACAACAGCATCACTTGAAACAGTGACAACACCAATCAGCTGATCATCCTCATATAGTGGGCTTTTAGTCACCAATGCCATAAAAAGCTCACCGGACCTTTTCTTGAAAGGGAACTGACCCGACCATGAATGACCAAACCGCAGCTTTTCCATTATTCTATTCATGTATGGAGCATACTGTTCCTCTATAAGTAATTCCCAAGCGCATTGTCCTAGTACTTCATAGTCCCGCCATCCATAAAGCTTCTCTGCAGCATGGTTCCTGTTTGAGACAGAAGTTTGTAGGTGTAAATACTCTCCATTCACGGCATCAAGTATCAAGCATAATAAATTGCTTACAAGAAAGTTGAGGGAAAAAGGAGGCAAAATTTTGGAAATTGAAGCACTGTAGCGAGTAATGCATGTCACAACTTCAGGCACTATACAAGAAGCAATTTTTTAGCACGGTTAATACATATGTTCTTACTTACCACAGAATATAGCTGATTTTTATCTGCTATAGCGACTTTTAACTCTGCATTCTATACTCCTATGACACAACGAAACCAAACCTATCACACATTCACAATGAAACAGAAAATTTCAGTTAATTTATAGACAAAGCCGACAATAGGATATTTTCACGGATGACGCCGTCTATTTGGTTAACTAGACTTTAAACGGCAAAATTTTAATTTTTTCTTTGAACCAATAATAACAATACCAATATAATACTATACTGTAAGCGAACAATCCTTTAGCTAGCTCAGATAAATGAAGCTAAGAGTGAGCAAAAGTTCACAAACACACAGTTTGAAGGCTATCTATTAAACCTCTAATGACCTTAGCAATGAGATAAAAGTTAAATCTATGATCAGTCGGAACTGTAATCTCCTAAACAAGCGGTTTTTTGCAGAGAAATGAAACCAAAGTTAGGAGAGCAGTACTCATTAATTTGTCTTTGGCGCCCCGAAGGAGACAGCCCAAGTGTCGGTACAAAATGATATTGTTAGAAAGAGAAAAAACACCTAAAACAGGAATATCGAACTTATTGTCGAAATCCTTAACCACAATCTGCTAAATCAGCTAAAAGCCAATCGTGTACATAGTCTATATCAATGGAAGCATTGTTAAATCCCACTTGTTGTTTTGTTTTCTGTACCAACAGTCACAACTCACAACAAGCATTGTACTACTATTAAAAACAACTAATCTCCCCGTATTTCGAGACTAAATCCAAACATTCATCAACTAGTCTATGTACCAGTAAAAACAACACACTAAATTTCTATAATCGGCCGCCATTAACTTTAAATCAATACTTTGCGAAACATAAAACAATATTAGTCGCTCTCAATTCCTCATTTCTAGCATAACAAGTTCAATCCTCAAATCTCCACTCCATATCCTCTTTATATCGAAATCAACTGATTATTTCACCAATTACCAAACTCGACAAGAACAATATCTCAACATGTACCAAATCACTAGACATATATGGAAAATAATCCAATCGTTTGTCAAACATGATTAATATAATCAATCATCCACACCAATTCGCTACTCGATAAATGATCAATCACAAATAAACTCGCTATCATTTAGAAAAAATCGCAATCAGAAATCAGAGAGGCGTAATTTTTTTTTGAAAAATTAAATTAATCTATCCGTAAGTCTTCTGTAAGGCGGTTTTACATTAATATTGACTCGTAAATGAAAAATTACTAGGCATAGAGGTGTTCAAACATCGCAAATTCTCATTTGTGACGGATTTCACAAGAGAATGGGAGGGGGTTGGGAGTCACAAGCAAGACGGACTATTCAAACATTAACATGATGATAATAAATGAATCATTACTCCATTAATCCACAAACCAGTAAGTAATCTCTCCAGAAGCAGGATCAGTCACGTGAACGGCATGATCAAGCGACTGAAGCACGTGACCATACGGACCGCCACACCGAAAGTTACCAGGAAACGAAAACACGTCATCAGGTGACGTGGCAAACTCGTCCTTCGCCAGCACATCGAGTTGAGCTTTAAGACTCGCGTAACTGACCTCCAACTCGGAGCAACGATCCGCCAAGACTCGGATCAAACTCGTTCCTGACTCGTCGGAGCCCATTTTTTTACTGTCGCGGTTAGTATTCTTTCTCCTCGCCGGTAATATTTCGCCGGAAAGGGTAAAGTTGGAAAATCGGTGCGCATTATTTTAGTCGTGCAAGTTGCTTGAGTAGTGTATTTACCAAAAGATTATTGGATTATTATATTTTGCGAATTAATTAATTTATATTTAATATATTAATTAAATAATTGGTTGGCGTCAGAGATTAGATAGTACGGATTGAGGGAAAAAGTAAATTAAAGTAAAATAATTGAAGGTGATGTGTGGTGGTGTCACGTGCCGCTACGGGAAGCAATCGGGAAGATGAGTGGTGGAAAGTGGGTGAACGAGAGTTGTGAAGGAAAATTATGTGGCTCTGGTTTTTTTGTTTAAATAATTAAAGCCTGCTATTTTTCACTAATTATAAATTATAATCAGTCTATAACATTACGTGTAGAGCTGTGCGCTGGGTCAGACCTAGGTTGCACGGACACGCCTACTTTTGGGCGTTCCCGTGTCGGACACCGTGTCGGACACCGACACACCTCGGACACGCCTGAAAACGTGTCCGACACGCGTTGGACCGTGTCCTCGGTTTTTAGATTAAAAGAGAACGTGTCGGACACGGTCCAACATGGTTGGACACGGCCCGTGTCCAGTGGACACACCAAATAAGCAGTTTTGTACCACTAATCAGTTATCACAACTTCTCCCC
>JAGPOY010006949.1:2567-12571 GCA_018983105.1 Silene uniflora | reverse complement strand
TACCTTCTCAAGGATTGACTTCAATTCTCTATTCGAAATTTCCACTTGCCCACTAGTTTGCGGGTGATAACCCAATCCTCTACGATGTGTAACGCCATATTTCTTCAATAAAGAGTTAAGATGACGTTCATTAAAGTGCTTCCCTCCGTCACTTATAACCGTACGAGGGACTCCATATCGTTTAAGGAATATCTTGTGAAACAGCTTCACAACTGCCTTAGCATCAAAAGTAGGAGTGGCAACGACTTCAACCCACTTAGAGACATAGTCAACAGCTACTAATATATATTGATTCCCATAAGATGAAGGGAATGGCCCTTGGTAGTCAATACCCCAAACATCAAAAATCTCCACTTCTAAGATCCCAGTTTGAGGCATCTCATGCCTTTGCGAAATATTACCCGTCTTTTGACATGCATCACAAGAAACCCGACTGCATCACTTTAGCAAATGTCCTAGACGGACCATGATGGCCACCATAGGAAGAAGAGTGACAGTGAGTAAGAATGGCATGTACCTCATTCTCTGGAATACACCGTCTATAAATACCGTCAGCGCACTCTCGGAACAAATATGGAGCGTCCCAAAAATACCGCTTCACATCATGCATAAATCTCTTCTTCTGCTGATAAGATAAGTCAGGAGGAAGTATACCTTCTACCAAATAATTGGCGTAGTCAGCAAACCATGGAGTACGCGCAGTAATGGCAAGTAAGTGGTCATCTGGAAAAGAATCATCAATAGGAATAGACTCTCTTCCGTAATGCTTCATACGAGACAAATGGTGAGCAACAACGTTCTCAGCGCCCGACTTATCCTTGATCTCCAGGTCAAATTCTTGCAACAGTAGAATCCAACGAATAAGTCTGGGTTTGGCCTCTTGCTTAGCCAACAAATACTTCAGTGCCGCATGATCCGTATGCACTATCACCTTAGAACCAACAAGATAGGCTCTAAACTTGTCCAAAGAGTAGACAACTGCAAGAAGCTCCTTCTCCGTAGTAGCATAGTTGATCTGCGCATCATCTAGAGTCTTACTTGCATAGTAAATAGCATGCAACACTTTATCTTTCCTTTACCCCAAAACAACTCCAACTGCATAGTCACTGGCGTCGCACATAATCTCGAAAGGTAGATTCCAATCTGGAGACTGGATCACTAGAGCCGAGATAAGAGCCCGTTTTATCCTGTCAAAGGCATTAACACACTCATCAGTAAAAACAAAAGGGGCATCCTTATGAAGAAGTTGGGTTAGTGGTTGAGCAATTTTAGAAATCTTGCATGACCAAGAAAACTTCGCACACTTTTAACATTAACCGGGTACGGGAGTCGCTCAACCACCTCAACTTTAGCTTTATCCACTTGGATCCCTCTTCCTGACACCAAATGACCAAGTACCACCCCTTCAGTCACCATAAAGTAGCACTTCTCCCAATTAAGCACAAGATTGCTCATCTCGCAGCGCTACAAAACCTTAATCAAATTTCTCAAGCAAACATCAAAGTCAGTACCATAAACACTGAAATCATCCATAAAGACTTTCATAATAGACTCTATGTAATCAGAAAATATGGCCATCATACAACGCTGAAAGGTAGCTGGGGCATAACACAAACCGAAAGGCATCCTCCTATATGCAAATACACCATATGGACATGTAAAGGTGGTCTTATCCTGATCGTCAGGATGAATGGGTATCTGAAAGAAACCGGAGTAGCCATCTAGGTAACAGAAATAACTATGATATGCTAGCCTCTCTAACATTAGATCAATGTAGGGTAGGGGGGAGTGATCTTTTTTAGTAGCCGTATTTAGCTTCCTATAATCTATACACATCCTCCAACCTGTGATAAGTCTAGTAACAATTAACTCATTTTTAGCATTTGTAACTACTGTAGTACCTCCCTTCTTGGGTACAACCTGCATAGGACTAACCCATTTAGAGTCATAAATAGAATAAATAATGCCAACATCAAGTAATTTCTGAACCTCTTTTCTCACCACCTCCTGCATAGGAGGATTTAACCGTCTCTGACCATGTGCACTTGGCTTATGATCCTCTTCCAAATGAATACGGTGCATACAAAAGTCACGACTAATACCCTGTAAATCATCAATGCTATATCCAATGGCCTTTTTAAGAGTTCTTAAAACAGCCAACAAAGCAGAAAGTTGGCCTTCAGTTAGGCTAGCATTGACAATTACATGATTCATTTCACAATCATCTAGAAACACATTTTTGAGATGAGAAGGAAGGGGTTTGTGTTCAGGTTTCGGTACCTTGGTAGCCTTGGAAGGGCTATCTAAACTGTAAACCTTTTGTACTTTGCATTCCTCTCCAGTAAGCAACTTCTCCATCTCATAAACTTCTGGACTCCATGAACCCATTTCATCAGCTAAATCCGTCACTAAGGCAATCTCCAGAGGATCCCTGTCCAAGCAAAAAGAGAGACAGTCATCAGTGGTAATATCAATAATATCAATTCTATGACAAGTCTCGTCTATCATTGGTCTCTTTAATGCTTGCTCTAATGTAAAGGTAATCTTGTCATCTCCTACAACTAAAGTCAACTGTCCCGTCCCATGGTCAAGAATGGCCCTCGCAGTATGAAGGAATGGTCGACCTAAGATAATAGGAATTTGCACATCTTCAGCCATATCTAATATAACGAAGTCAACTGGAATGAAAAACTTCCCTATTCTAACTGGCACGTCCTCTAAGACACCTAAGGGGTGTTGAACGGATCGGTCAGCCATCTGTAGGGTCATATCGGTAATATTGGGTTGACCCATATTAAGCTTTTTACACATAGAATATGGCATAACGTTAACACTAGCTCCTGAATCACAAAGAGCTTTACTAGTAGCAATATGACCAATATAACAAGGGATCGAAAAACTCCCTGGATCCTTTAGCTTAGGCGGTAAGCTAGTGCGCATGTCGGCATTGCACTTATGAGTAAAAGCCACCGTCTCTATCTCATTGAAAGTTCATCGCTTCCTCGTCAAGATCTCTTTCGTGAACTTCGCGTAAGCCGGCACTTGAGTGATCAAATCAGTAAATGGTACACTCACTTGTAAATTCTTCACTACCTCCATAAACCTCCCAAGTTGCTTGTCAAGCTTTGACTTCTGTTGGCGGTGCGGGAAAGGTAGCACAATTTTTATTGGCTCGACTTCCGTAACTTTCTTCGGTGTTTTAGAAACACTGTCATCCTCCAAAGGGGAAACGTCTTTAGCAGTGACGTTATCAGCAGCAACAACATCATCATTAGTAATAGGAACTCGATCGAGTTGAGGTGAACTCGATCGAGTTTGCTCTGGATCAGCAACAGTATTCTGATTTCCAGAATATATCCCAACAACATCGTGAACTCGATCGAGTTTCTACCCTATCGCTTAAAGTCTTCTGTTTTCCAGAATCTTGGCCATCAGTACCCTGAACTCGATTGAGTTGACGTGAACTCGATCGAGTTCTGCTTATTTCAGCAGCTCGTGTGTACTTGTTTTGAGCTCGTGGTGCAGCCATGCCTTCGTCTTTCTCATCATCGCTTAGCTCCAAGTTACCCAATCCCTTAGGATGCGCATAAGGTACCTCATCGTCATCTTTAGGCATCTCCGGGCCCTCATACGAAGTACCGCTCCTCTAGTGAATTGCATTGATTTGCTCGTGAGCTTGTTTACCTTGAGGGGGAAGGCCTCCATGTTGCTTTGACGGGTTTTGAACCGCTAGTTGAGCCACTTGTGTATCCAACATCTTATTATGAGCGATAAGCTCAGAAATTTGAGCCGACTGCTTCTGTTGAATCAATAGGCTTTGCTGAAACATAGCCTTCATCTCTGCCATATCATTGCTTGGAGCTTGTGGAGGAGGTTGCAACGGTTGAAATTGTTGACGTTGATTATTAAATTGATTTCCTCCTCCTTGATTTTGCCTATTAAAACCACCCGGTTGAGCTCCACGGTTCGCATGTATAATATAATTCGAATTGGGTGATTGTTGCGGTGATTGTTGCGGGTTCTGCACATTCTGACTAGAGTATTGAAGAAATGGATGCTCTCTAGTCCTTTCATTGTAAAAATTGGAGTATGGATTACCTTGCCTATAAGATGGAAGGCATTAACTTGCTCCATTGTGCTCATACACTCAATCGCAACATGACCATCAAGACCACAACGACCACAAGACTCCTCTTGCTGAACCATAGCATTAACCGTCTGCTTATTACCCAAGGATTGTGAAGTTTGCATCTGCGCAATTTGAGCGCTTAAGGCATCTATTTGTGCCGCAAGGGCAGAATCCGAGCCACATCCTGTAGTAGCTCCTCTTGCGTTACCGTACTCAGCTATGTGAGTAGCCATCTCATCGATCAGTTTCCATGCGGTATCATCATTGGTATTATTCTGAAACCTTCCAGTAGCAGCAGAGTCTAGAAGATTTCTTTGATCATCATATAACCCGTTGTAAAACTGGTTGCAAAGGAACCACTTCTCGAAACCGTGATGGGGAACCGATCGAACCAATCTCTTAAAGCGTACCCACGCTTCATTCAAGTCTTCAGTAGGACTTTGCTTGAAACTTTAATCTGGCTCCTCAAATTATTTGTCTTTTGAGGTGGAAAATACCGCTTATAAAAAGCGAGAGCTAACGTGTTCCAATCGGTGTTGACATTGGCCGTCATATCCAAGTCCCTTAGCCATTCAGCCGCATCATCTCTCAAAGAAAAGGGAAAAAGAGTGTGTTTCACCTGATCTTGAGTCACCCCCGCAGTTAAAGGAATGGAGCAGCAGTAAGTAACGAATTTCTCCATGTGTTGAGCGGGGTCCTCTCCGGCCTTTCCTCCGAACATATTGCGTTATCAGTGCTAGGGAGCTTGAAACCCTTCGGATTGGAAGACAAGGTGGGCTCAAAGTGACTTGCTAATGTGGCCATCGTGACTATTGCAGTAGTATCTGTCTCAGAAAGAATGGTGTCCTCTTCAAAGGACGAATTTTCCGAAGTAGTTGAATGCTCAGTGTCACTGTCAAGTATACTCAAGTCTTCTACTTGATTAATTTCTTTGTTATACCTTCGTCTGTACCGAAAAATCCTTTCAGGTTCCGAATTCGGTGAAAGAAGCTCGGACCTTTGAGACCTGGGCATACACGAAACTAACAAGAAAAGTGTGAGAAACGGTCTCAAGGAACCGAAGTTCCCTGAGACAAAAGACAAATGAAATAAAAACAAACAGTAAAAAGTTGCCTTCCCGGCAACGACGCCAAACTTGACAAGGTTAAAGTCGTATCACCTTAATCAAAGTAAACCTAAAATACTACTAACTAAATAGCTAGCGGTAAGACAGGTATCGAATCCACAAGGAGGCGGAAATGAACTATTTGCTAATACTAAGTTCGTCTCAAAGGTAGCAAATTGGAGGTTTTGTTTGTTTGTTTGCTAACAACTAATAACAATGTAAAATAAAGGCTTAAATCAATAATATTAAAAAGTCTAGGGATCGGGTTCACTAGGTCAATTATTGCGGGATGTAATTTAATCAATTATTAGGTCAATCGAATTATCTAAGGTCATATGATCGGTCAACTCAAATATGCCCTTTAGATCTAAACTTAACATGCGGTAGCTATAATTAAGTCAGTCTATTTGATTATCGTAGCCTATACTAGTCTTAAGTCGGTCGACGATAATCCTAGTTTATGCAACACTAATTAACGATTCAGGCCTAAATCAATTAATTAGAAGAAGAACAATAATCAAACGATAATTCATGCGATATTACTAACAGTCAAAACAATTAATCCCCTCTTATCAACCTAGATCTCCTTTCACCCTAGATAAGGAATTTAGCTACTCATACTAACAAGATTAACACCAATAATAATAAAGGAAGACATAATTAAGAACATAAAATAAGATGAACAAAGAAGCAATTGAATAAAAATAAGTACTTGAATAAATTGTTGAAGAATGATTAATACCGTAAAACTGTCGTAGGTCCGAAAGCGAAAAACTAGCTAATTACTAAGTGTTTAAAAGTTCTGAAAATTAATAAAAACGTAACCTAAAAATAATACCGAACATGGTATTATTAATAAAAGTCAATAAAACGAAATAAGGAAAATTATTCGGAAGTCTTCAGCGCCAGCGAACTCGATCGAGTTCAGGCAACTCGATCGAGTTCACCAACTCAATCGAGTTCAGGTAACTCGATCGAGTTCTGGTCTTCTCAGCTTCTCTTCACGAATTCTTCATCAATTCTCAACTTCGCTTTCCTAGACTCCCGTGCCATGTTACGTGTGTCCCGTCATCCTAATTCCGCGGTGCTCCATTCCTTATTTTGCTCCATAAATGCATCAATCCTGCATTAAACACCGAAAAGCGGAAGTATCGACATTCTAAAATAAATAGCATATAAATGACATAATTGGCACGAAAATCATCTCAAATAACTAAAGGGGAGGCATAAAAGTGTATACAAATATGACTCATCAGGAGCCTTAGTGTTGGAGGATGTGTCCTCGACAATATTGTGATCACAGTAATTTAAATTACACACTTCAAATCTCATGTTAAGAATACAAATTGGGAAAGTTACTCCTTGTCAGCTGATCAATATTTACCGGTAATGATTGGTTGTCTAGAGTTTGACATTACCGTCATATGATGGTGGCGATCAGTTGATCCCTTTATGGTCATATCTTATGGGAATTCGATCTTAATTGATATATTAATTAATTGTATGTCGATACGAATTAATTAAATTCTTAAATTATTGATGATGTAATTGTCTGGGAGATAATTACGATTATATGAAATGGCACCGTATGATCACAAGACGTTGTGAATTATAATGATTAAGTCCGTGTCCAAAGTGGGAAACGTGTAATATAAATTACGTTACGATACGGAATTTATTTTATACGATAAATTTTAAAAGATTAAAATTTTCTCGTATCATCACGTTTTACGATAAACAAATGTTACGAGTTAAGACGGACTTATTTCTTGGGGACCGTGTAGCTTGTGATTGGGGGACATGTTGTGGTTGGTATTTAAATGTTGGAGACAAGCATGCTTACAAGTGAATTGTAAGTGGTCCTTATGTTTGTCTTGGTTAGAACATTTTGAGTAAATTAAGAGGACTCAATAGAGCCCTCTTTTCTACTACCTAACCGGCCCCCTCCAACATTAACACTCTCTTCCAATTGTTTTCTATGTGATAAGAAAAGAAAAAGAAATGTTGTGCCTTCTCTCTAAAATAGATTCTAGAGAAATAAAATCATCATAAAATTACTAATATTTCATATAAATTACTAGAGTAGTAATTACATAATATTAGTAATAATTTTAAGGGAACTTACATATAATTTCTAGTAACAAATTATTGTAAGAAGGTTAAGATCGGTTCCTTGATACGAACCTTTAGGAGACGATTTTATTATAGATCGTGGGTTTAGGAGGATCATCCAACATGTTATTGCTCAAGAACAAGTAGAGGTAGGAGACCTTACTTGTGCCCAAAATCGGTCCATATGTGATGGTGAGAAAACCGATTTTCTTAATCTTATGTTTTTATTATTGCATGCATAAGATCCAAAAATTTATGAGTATAAATTTAAACTCTCATATGTGATATGAGTATGACATGAAATATGATTTCTAACACTTAGGAGCCTTGGTGCGGGCTTGGAGAGAGATCAAGGGGAGGAATATTCGGTCTAACCTTAGCCTGATTCGAGCTTTCCATGATCGGTTTTGGGATACGACCTCGACTTTCCATATGCCTTTTGGAGAGATCGGGGTCACTTTGGAGGACTACGTCATGATTTCCGGTCTGCCGTGTGGGGAGGAGGCGTTGGTATGGCCCTTGGCGGCCATGAGGGCAGACTCAGCCGGGCTAGGAGCCTGATCGGCTGGAACCTGGAGAGCGGCTCAGGTTCCCGGTTTGGTGCCTGGCACCTACGTGAGGGATTATTTTAGCGGGAAGACCCCGGCGAGGGTGAAGATGGATAGGAGGATGGTGACCTCCCGTCTTATACAGCTGAGAAGAGAGCTCGTCTTTGGCTGTGGTGGTTCTTCCTTTAATTTTTCGGTTTACACGAGTAATTATTGAACAATATTAAATATCAAGTTGAATCATGTTCATAATTTGGTGAAGACTAAATTTTGAATCCTAAGTGTGATAGGATGATTAACTTGGACATAAATTTGATTTATGTAATATTAAGTGATTTTAAGTGGTTAAAATCACGCATATCCGTAAAGACCGCAACCAAATATATGATATTTGCTCGACTTAGGCGATTTGGCATAAAACTTAGCATGTGCATACATATTTTAATGCTGCAATTTTTAATATATGATTGTCATATTTTGTTTTATATAATTTTGAATTATGTAATTTTACTTAGTATGGCCTTAGTTTTTAATCGATATTGCCCGGAATGTATCGGAATATTGATTCGGTTGTAATTTATGTGATCTCGTATCACTTTTATTTCCGCTTTAGTTTTTCCTTTTCTTTTATATTGTATAAAGTAGAAAAGCATTGTAATTTTATTAAATTAAGATGCTTCAAGACGGTGACATTCCAAAGGCGTTCCGACAAGACGGAGTTTTCTTGGGAGGCGTGCCAATTTGAAGTTCAAGGGACCAATGGAGTTGGTTTCCGAATTTGTAATAGTTAATTAGATTTAGTATTTTTAGAAAGGCCATACTAGGATTTTTATCGTTTTTGCTTTGCATTTTCTTTATATGTTTGCATGCATAGCCAAATCGCCATAACTTTGCATCTATGCATTTTATTTATCGAGTTTAATCAACCGTGTCAATTATAATTATCGAGTTCACCGCTTTAGTTCACTTAAAACGTGATGGATAATAAATTGACATGACCTCACACTAAATTAATAATTGAGAACTTGGCCGTACCAAATAGTAGAAACCATGAATCCCGATTTCACAAGGGAGTTAAGCCGGCTCACCGTAATACAAACCTTGTTACGTTGGGTAAGTGGGGTTATAAGTGTTATTATACTTCGAAATTTGGGTTGGACTCAACGGAAGAGTGTTGACCGTTGTTGCACGTGTTCCGGGCCAAAGATAATTATTAGTGTAATATTATCAACCGAGAGTTCTAGTGTAGAATCGATTAAAGAGTTAATCCACCGAATTATATTGATGAGGGATGACTCGGCTCACCGTACCCAAGTTAATAGGAATTTGGATCTCGGAATCATTTACAAAAGTTGGGTTGAGGTCACTTTATAATTGTACTTGTATAAAATATTTACAGGTAATTAAACGATGAATGTTAAGTTTTTCCATCTTTCCGTTGTCATTTTGTTCTATATTTGTTGGAGGATGTGTCCTCGACAATAATGCGATCACAGTAATTTTAAATTACGCACTTTGAATCTCATGATAAGAATACAAATTGGGAAAAGTTACTTCATGTCAACTGATCAATATTTACCGGTAATGATTGACTGTCTAGAGTTTGACATTACCGTCATATGATGGTGACGATCAGTTGATCCCTTTATGGTCATATCTTAAGGGAAAACGGTCTTAATTGATTATTTAATTAATCGTATGGGATACGAGTTAATTAATACCTTAAAATTGGAAGTTTTTATTAGTAAGTTGAATGTCTTAGTTTAATGAGATTAAATAAGATTTAATTTAATAATTGAGAATTATTAAATTAGTTGAGGTTTTATAAAATTTTGAGATAGAGACAATTGGTTGTTTATATTTACAAGAAGTTGTAAATTTAACTAACTAGTTACTATGGGACCCATTATAATGTGGATATAATGGTGAAATATTACTCAAAAGGTTGAGTAAATATCGTTCATTAATTTGTATCACGTAATTGTTATTTGATCAAATTAATACTTAATTATGTAAGATAATTAAGCATACGACTTATAAGCATTTGTGGGACAAAAATTATAAGTTAAATTTTCGACCAATTTGGTCTTAAAAAACGGGTGGCATAGGG
>JAGPOY010006948.1:3383-13388 GCA_018983105.1 Silene uniflora | reverse complement strand
CAGGTGGCGATAGCGTGGCATGATTTGTCACAGTGGCATTGAGGTGGCTTTTCCCGCGCTGACGTGTATTTCTGACGTGGCGTTTTAGGGGGAGCCTTTTAATATTTTTTTATAGATATAAAAGTCTATGAATTAGAATTTGTATAGAGTTTGTAGCCCACATATATTTTGTGAACTACCTAAAGAAATAAAATAATGAAATTGAACTACCTATAAATTAAAGGATTAAAATAATAATGAAGGATACAAGGCAATCGAAAAACTGATTAATGTATGTAATGTATGAGACAACTAGTTTTGTGACCCGTGAACTTCACGAGTTCGGTTTAAGGATCGTTCATGCATTTATTCCTCTTTAATGGTTTGATGATTTTTCCATTTTTCATTCGTGGTCTATCTCTATAATTATTTTAGCCGTTCATATTTAAGGTATGTTTTACTGAGCAAGAAAATGAACCGTTTCTATGAATCAATAACAAAAATAAAGCTGGCACATGAGACCCTCCGCGATATCTCATACTAATATACTCAAATTTTATGAAAGTAAAAGATTGGCTTTTAAAGAGGATGATGAATTTGAATTTATGGCAAATTAATGAAAGAATAAAAAGTTAGAAAAGGTGGAAAGACACACAAAGCATTTATGTAGGGTTCTAATTATTGCAATATTATGATAGAGAAATTGAAAGGATGGGGTGTGGTTTATTCAATAGGAGATAATCTATTGTGAAAGTGAAAGAGTTAACCTCTAACTTGTCATTAATTTGTTGGCGTAAATTTCTTTTACTACTTTTTGTAGTAGCTTGATATTCAGTTATTTACGATTTTACGTTATTCTTTAGTAATTTTTTTTTATTGTAACCTATTAGTATTTTGTTATTCTCATTATCATTACTTTTTTAATCAAATGATATCATTTTTGTTCAACGTTAAATTTGATATTTTTGTTAGTCAACTTTACTAAAATTATAATATTCGGTATTAACTATAAAAATAATAAGTAGTATATAACATAATTTATACATTTTTTTTAATTGGAAATAATGATGACATTTAACACTTAAAATATTTTTCACTCATTTTAATTTCTCTTAACTATTGTAACATTTAATCAAATTGAAATAATTTAAATAAGGTGTGTAAATAGATAAAACATTCATTCTCAAATTGATAATTAAAAGTAAAAAAGATATGCTCCTCATAAGTATTATGTTGTTTTGGGATAAAATGTAAGTAATTATACAAAGAGAACTAATATAAACAGATTATCAAAAATCGATATATACAATGTACTTTTGTCATCTTATCATCAAATCAACAATAAGACAATAAAATCAAATGTATCCTATCTCATCTCATTAGTATTCAAATAATAAGGAAAATATAGATTTACCCATCTATCCAACTTAATTAAATATATATAAAATACTATATTTACACTATCCTGCCTTACTCATATTTGTAATTTGTTGTTAATACCAAAATCTTCGTTCATGCTACCATTTGTTGCATATACACCAATTTAGAAAAATAAAAGCAAATGAAAAAGTCATTCAAACCAAGCAAAAATATGTGAAGAAGATTCATACCTATAATACTAATTTCATGCGGTTTTTTTTATATGTGAGTATGTATCATCCTCCTACAATTTGAAATCATAAAAATAATAAAAAATAAAATTCTAAATAATTCAATATAGAATAAAGAAAAATAGTAAAAAAAATAGTTTAGTTATCTATGTAAACTTTACATACTAAATTTTTGAATAAAATGAAAATTGTGATTGTTATATAATGGTGAGGAGAAAGTAAAAATATTATTATTAAACAAAGATAAGTAAGTTAAATAAATAGAGTAAATTGAGACAAAAGTTATGAGAGGGAGATAAAAGGTTTGCATCAATTATTTTTATTTTATTTTGTATGTTTGAGACTTACATTTTTTATATTTTTTAATTTTTTACTTATAAGCATGTGACACATGATAATTGAAAGTGACTTTTTTTTTTCATGACACGTGGTTTTGTGAGATGACTTAGTGAAATATTTAGTCTTGCCTTTTTATAATATTGTACTTTAGATACCAAATTTTTAAATAACATGGAAATTATGATTATTGTTATATAATGGTGAGGGAAAACAAAAAGATCATCATTAAATAAAGATAATAAAGTTAAATAAAAAAGGTAAATTGAAAACCAAAGTTATGAGAGGGAGATAAAAGGTTTGCATCAATTTTTATTTTTTTATTTTTATTTTTTTGGCAACTTAAATTTTAATTTTATTTTTTTTAAAAAAATTATGAAGGAGGTGAAATATAAAGTTTTGTTTGTCATGTTGAATAAAATTTAATGATTTAGCTAGTCTTTTAACTATATTGTATAGATATAAATAAATTCCAACGCATACATCGGTAATCCAAAGGCATTTTGGCAAAAAATTGTGGAAGATATTATTTTGAAGATTGTATATGTAGTTGATTCATGTGTGGGTGGAGTAAAAGAATAACGATTGTTAATCCCAATTAGTTTTTTTTTTTTTTTTTAAAAAAAGAAGGAAAAAAAGGTCGATTAAGAAATAATTTATTGCTAGGTGGTTTTAGTCAATGTCTACTTGGCATTTCTATTCCTACGTGGCTTTTACGTGACATTTATAATCGTAGGTGGCTTTGTCTACGTGGCATTTTTTGCCTAGCCTTTTAATAATATTATATAGATAAGTAAATGGACTTAGAGTAGGAGACTAATTAGAGGAGAAGGTATACTATCATTATAAATTTGTATTTACTAAACATCCAGATAGAAAAGATAGAGATTCAGAAGAGTTTGAATGCTAAAGTTTTTATTAAAAATGTCATTAAAATAAATTGATTCCTTATCACATACGAGAATCAATTAGTCTCTCATCTTAACATTAAACGGGCCATATAATATACTATTTGACCCCTGTGCGAACGTATAAGAGATCATAAGACATTTTTTTTGGTTCAAATGAACTCACAATATAGCACGTAAGAATCATGCCCCCCCAGACATAATAAGAAATTAGTACAAATTATAAAATACAAGAAAGGGAAACTCTTTACGTTGCAATATTGAAGCATTTTTTGTTATGAAATGCTTTCAAAGCAACTATACTAAAAAAAGAAGAAAAATATTCAGAAATTATGGTTTGATATTACCCGCCCAACGGTCGGGCATGAAATCTAGTTACTTTTTAAACGTTGATGACTTTTTTGTATGTTGTGATTAATTAATGACCACTAAAACATCTTAAGCAAGATTTTCATTTAACATCTTAACTAGTTTTAATACCCGTGAAAATTACGGGGCCGTTTTTGGTCTACGACTTTTGTACCATGCGGAATATTTGTTACTTTTATCAATTTGCTTGTTGAGATATTTTGCTTGTTGAGATATTGTCCACCAAAATTCATTTTATAATTTAATTAATCAATTACAAAAAAAATTTATAACCTTACAACTTTTATATAATTGTAGTAGTGAGTGTTATTTTTATATGATTTTACAAATGTTAGACAATTTATTATGAATCTAAGAATAGTTCATAAAATTTTATCATATTTTTATTTTGTTTGTGATAGATGAACCAACTCAACCAAAACCTTAAGGCAATGGTTGAGGCACAACTATTATAATTATTCTTAATACGCTCCCTCACTCAAATGCCCGTTTGGGCTTGAAGAGTGGTTAGTGTGCACAGGCTCCCCCGTACCGTGTGCTAGGGTTCCACTCTGAGGGGTTTTGAGGTTGCCAGGATTCGAACCCGTGACCTTCGGTCACACTGGCTCTGATACCATGATAGATGAACCAACTCAACCAAAACCTTAAGGCGATGGTTGAGGCACAACTATTATAGTTATTCTTAATAAGATGAATGTAAAATTATTTTTAGGTGGATAATTAATTTTAAATAAATAATAAAGTTAAAATTAATCATTTTAATGTGATATTAACGCGAAAGTTACAATTCGTCACCTTAACTTTGTTCAATAACAATTCTTCTTATAATATTGCAATCCCACCAACTTCATTAGCAGCTACGGAGTACTATCTTGTGCAAAATTATGTGTGTAAAAATATAAAATGCATCACCAAGCATATCCAACTTTGCTTGGTACTCTTGTATTTGTAAAAAGATGGAACTATTTTGTATGGAGTATATGAGTATAATTTTTAAAAACAAACCTAACAATTTGTGTACTAGTTTGCTAAGATTATGTATATTCCTATTAAACCTAGTCGTTAATACTTTAATTAGTCAGTTGACGGTCTTGCGTCCTTGACACACTCGGTATTTCTCGTTTCCCCTGTCGAATTCGTCTTAATTTTTCGGATTTGCAACGTTGTGAGGTATACGGGTTTTTGAGCAGCCAACGTTTGTTTCAATTTTGAGTCATCGTAGTTTCAACTTCACGGTAGCCTGCAACGTTTGTTTGTATCAGTTGTCCAAACACAAATTGACACCGTTTGAGCCTTTTGAGGTGCAACGTAATTTAGTCCCTAAAATCTTGAACCTTATGACGAAGTGGAAAACCCGTCGTCAAACATTCCACCATGGTTCTGCAAAAGGAACAATATAGAGAAAAACAAAATATGCAGGTGCTAGAGGAATACTCCACATTTCAATCGAACTGTAACAAGGATAGAGCTTAGAATACTCCACATTGCATAAGCATGTTTGCTGCAGCCATAAACAAAATTTAGACAACGCCACTAACTAAAATAAAATTTCGATAGAGCTTAGAAATGATTACCCAATTACAGTTACATTAATCCTAGAGTTTCAGACAATTTTCCTCAGAAAATGTCGTTTTTCATTAAAACATCTGCAGTGTCAAGACAAGAACGTAATCATCAATGACGATGATTTGAGATCGCATTGACTAAATACTTGCTCTCTGCAACATAGTCAATCCTGTCCGCTTTCACTACTGTTATCTTTACCCTCTGCTCTTCACCATAGCTCTCCTCTTTTACCTTAAGCTTGAAGAGAAATGGCATAAAAAGACTGCCACGAATAATTGATGCAAACCTCTCTTCGTCTTCCTCCTCGTACTTCAAAGAGTACAACTCTTTTGCGGAGCAGCCCATTATCTCTTCACCTGTTTCCTGAAATGCCGTCACCCAAGTCAATCCCGAATGATCCTGAATTTGTGCTTGAAGAAGATACCGGTAATCACACTCCTCGAATTCTTGATTGCAACGGTCACATACCCAACTCGAGTTTCCTGATTTAGTAACTTTCTTATTACATTGCCTATCTCCAATCATCAATGGGCAAGCAGTATAGCAGAAAGTGTCGGATTTTATAAAAGATATGGTTGCCCTGATAGTTACCCAATCCGGTTTCTCTGATCTCCCTAGACCCTCATCCTTAATCTGAGATACTGTTTTCCTAATCTCATTCTTCCCTCCGAGAGATGTCGCATCTCTTGAGATAGATTGGGCGGTACTATCTTTCCCACCTCCACAAAACCACTCATACAAACTCTTTGATTCAGGGATATCAGGGTCAATGAAGAGCTGGGTAGAAGAAATTGTGCCAACAGATTTCCCACTGAAATCATTGACTTTAGCAGCTTTGACGGCAACAATAGGAAAGTTCCCAGAATCAAACAGTTCTTGGAGCTGTTGACCTTCCCTGTTACAAAAATCTCCCCATAGAGTTAGGTCAACACTTCGAGAAGACCTATCTTTCAGATTTATAATTCTTCTCTGAGTTTCCATACCATTCTTTCGCATTATGGGGACTGAAGGATTAACTGAAATTACAATACCAATAATGTCCAAAATGGAATTGTTTTCAGCAGTTTCGATTTCACTGATAGGTCTGAAGTTGAATTGCTGTTTAGGAATTGAAACATCCTCATCTGGACAAGGATCGACAGTAGAAGTGGACTCCAAAAATATTTCCCAATCGTTTTTCAAATGATTAAAATTCTTCTGAGCTGGCTTTAGGCTACCCTTTGAGATCAAATAAACCTTTCCAGCCTCAATAACATTATAAAAGCGATCAACAACCGCATTAAAGCAGGTAACACGTATCTCCCCGCCATCAGAATCAAGAAGATCAAATGAGAACACCTTCCCATCACCTTTGGCATTGTTATAACGACGAAGGTCACCTTTTGCTGTAACTCTTGCCTTAATAGCCCAACGACCCTGATAAGGGTTCAATGCAGCAATAGGAAGTATGCGAGCCGGTGCCTCATTCTTCACAATTGGTCCATGATTTTTGTAACTAGGAGGTGGCTGATATGGAGGTTGAACAGTTGGTCTGTAATTTTGTGCATTATTACTATTACTTGGTGCACTGAACTTATTGGGACCTGCACTGACTGGATTGATGCCGACGTTAGAGGACAATGTTATTCCGGCAGAAGAATTGGCTCCAGGCAAGGCAAGAGATGGGTTCCCTATTATGTCACATTCTAGAATTATAGTCTCAAAGTTGAGGATAACAATAACCCTGCAAAAATAATGAGACAGTTTAAATTCCTACAAAATGTAAACATGCATAAATAGCGTTCAGATGCCTCTGATTTAGACTCCATTAATGAGAAAAACTTGTTCAAATCAGAATTCCACAGTTTGTAAGGAAACAACCATACTAGCGCAAAATAATCACATTAACATAAATTCAAATCTAATACGGTACTACCACTCACTTCAGTGAGAAATTCGACTCCTAGTCAAGAGAAAAGCCTCCATTTAATGATGTTATCATACCTTAAGCATTTCCTCAAGTTTAAACATTAAGTGCATATAATCACCGTCAGATCAAAACATCATTCAACAATGTTTTACTAATTAACTTATTTGTTCATTAAGTCATCAACACAACAAACGGCTAACAATTCAAAGAGAAAGTTGCAATCTCACCATCATTTTGAGTACCTCGGTTTAAAAGAACAAACTATTTCCCATTAAACATGATCAACATTTCAATCTCGCAACAATCCTTTCCTCTTGGATCATCACATAAAAATTAAAATAAAAAACATCTCAATGGATCTTGTAAATTGTAACCACACACCGTTTCAGAAACTAATTACTGAACTATTATGTTACATGCCTCAAGAGCTCCCGCAAATGGTAGAGTAAGGGGATGCCGATTCTAGGAAGTACCCTAAAATTACATAAGATCCTGTCTCAAAGCAGAAATGAATGAAAATTGCGTCGAGAATTGCATTAACCGCAACTCCATAAAAAGCACAAAATACAGAACCTAAGAATAAAGCGTCTTCTCCTCCACTAAACGCCGGAATGCTAAATCTCCTCTCATCAACAAAATCACACCAGATTTTCGCCGCGGCTCCGACATTATCCTTCCCACAAACCTCAATCTCACAGACAACTACTTCTCCTCCCTCCATAACCACAAACAAACATCGAATTCATCCGAAAAACGATTTCATAACAGGCGATTAGCATTTCAACACAGTTCAATCACACATTACAATTAAAAAACAATAAATTGCAGCAAAATTCAATCTAACAACAATAAAATCGACGAAAAACGTAACAAAATGAAAACATACTTTCGATTTTGGATAGGGCTACAAATATAATCAATCAATTGAACAACGGAACCTTTGCGAACATGACCGTCTTTAACGCGATCATTGAGTTGTGTAGCAATCATAGCTTGACCAGTCGAAACGGCGTCCCAAAGAAGAAGACGATAGCGGTCTAAATTGGATCCGACTGGTTTGATATCCAAGACTTGAAGCAAAGGTTTGGAATTGACGTCGCCTTCGAGTATCATCGCTAACGCGTTTCTTGTCAGATTCACCGCCATTGTTGGATTGAATTCAAGTTTGATTTGAAGATTAATGAATGTTAGGGTTTTGAAATGGCGGGTTATTTTGGGGGTGATGTGTTTGTGTTTGGTTTGTTGGGGGAAAATAGTTTAAAATTGGGGAAGTGAAATGGAACCAACCGACTTTGTGGGTGTAGTTGTCACTCGTCATTACGTAATAGGGTAGAGGTGGTTAAATGCGGACATGGGTCGAACCTAAAATTAGCATGACTATGCGGGTTTGCCGGTTTTTGACGGGTTAGTAGTAGGTCAGACCTTTACAAATTTTGAAAAAAATGTTGACCAAGCCCGCTTTGTTAGCCGGTCGGACGAGGAGGATTTAACAAGTCGTCTTGTCCATGAACAGCTCTACACTAGACGTGGACATCGACTCCACTATTGTGTGGTTTACCATGTCCTCACCTCGGCCCGGGAGGAGGGGGAGGGGGCTGATGAATGGGTGGCCCTGACTGGCCCAGTTGGTTATCTAGACAGATGGGGCGTGCGGGCCAAGGGGAACGAGGATACACATATAAGTATATATCACAACATGAGCCCGGCCCGTGGAGGATATACGGGTTTGTAGGCTGATGAATTAATGGTCCAATGGACGGGTTACACTGTAATACCTCGAATAAAATTAGTTTTAAGATATATATTAGAGGAAATTGTTGATTACAGCCTTTTATATACTACTTTTCGCAAATTACAGCCTTATATAATTTTTTTTGAAAATTACATCCAAAATTTCATTTCTGATGACAAATTACAACCAAAAGTTTAACTCCGGTGGAAAGTTGGCTCCACTTTGAAATCTGGTCATTAAGTTCAATTTTTATGACTAAAATACCCTTTACCATCATTCTTTATAATCTCTTGTTCATCTACTTCCTCCATTTACCTTCCTTCTTCCATTTACATCCCTTCTTCATCTTTCTAATTCTCCAATTCAAATTTCTTCATCAATTTAATCTACCTTATTCTACTCTATTTCTAATATATACGGAATTTCTACCATATTCTCAATCTCATCTCTCTTTTAGCCCTTCAAAATCAAATTTCCCCAAATTCATGTTAATTAGGGTTCTTCATTTTTTACCAAATAATTAACACCCAGCATTCTATCTAACACATTTAAATGCAGTAAAAAAACGAAATTAAGAACAACAACTAATTTCAGACATAAAACCTAAATTTAGAATCAATCAATTGAAATACAAACAAATTGGGAAAAAACACAAATTTGCAACAACACTAACAATAACAACAAATTACAATAAAATTAGGAGAAAATAAAGGGAGTATGAATACTTACTCTTTGAAGTTGAACCGTCAGACGGTGTCACCATCTTCCACTCCTGATCTGCTTACTTTATTTGACAATGAATGATCGATTACAGTTGAGTGGGGATTTTTAGTACAAATTAAGGAATGATTTGGAGGGATAATTTTAGGGATTAATATGGAAGAATTTGAAAGGTTTCCATACCCTTTTAAAAGTTCATTCCCTATCTACTGTTCCTGGAACAGTAGATTACTCACAACCTTCCCATTTTACCCCTCCTTGTTTTCCTATTATTTTTGTCGTTTATTTCCTCAGTTCATCTTTTATTTTTCTTTTGGTTTTTCCTCAGCTTCTCTCTCTTCTGTTAATGCTTTCCACCTTTCCTCCAGGTGTCTCTATTTCTTTCTTTCTTTCTCTGAGTTTTCAGCGGTCGTTTCCACTTGTTGTGCATGCCTACTGATTATTGTCTCTCTCTAATTCTTCATGGTGCTTTGTATTTTGCTTTCCTGCCATTTTTCCTTCGTTGTTCTGCATCTAATCGCTGATTCAGTCAGATTCATTGAAGAGGCAGCAAAGAGGTATGTCTTGTTATTTGTTTTGTTGTTATTTGATGTGTCTGGTTTTGCATGCATCTTTATTGTTGTGGTAATTCAATTTTTTCACTTTTTCTTTTTCTTTTGGCGTTGTATATGTGTGTTAACTGGGGTATTTGTCTTTTGTATTTGTCTAGGATCTTCGTCTGAGTATTTTGGCAGGACTGGACCTCTGGTTTTCTGCATGTATGGATTCCTCTGCCTCTGGTTATTGCATGATGTCCACGTGGTTTCTGCGTTTGTTGTGTGCAGCTGGTATGAATTTTGGGGTTACTTTGGTTGCTATTTTTTACCTTTGCATGTT
>JAGPOY010006946.1:968-10973 GCA_018983105.1 Silene uniflora | reverse complement strand
GGAATCCATAAATCAAAGTAAGTATCTATCCTCGTGATATTATGTTTTATCACAGTTAGTAAAAGTTGGTTCTGATCTGACAGACATATACATTTAGGATTTGGGAGCCAACATACGAGGGCTGCCTTAGCCTGATTGCAAACCTTCTTACCGTTTCTTCTTATATATATCAAAGGTCAGTGAATTTTCTGTTATTTTCAAGAAATGACTGAACTACAAGTAGAAACATCTGCATTTTGTTGGCATTGGTGTTCCTAGGTAGGGAAGTAGGGGTTTCCACTCCCTACTGGTTAAATTATTAAATGTCTTAGAGAGTTTTTCTGCCTCAAACGTTTGTAAGCTTTCTCTCTTCCGGGTAGTCTAACCAACTAGCACAAAGCTATCTAAAATCTACTCATGATTCTCTTCGACCTTAAACGTGGTAAATTTTTAGCAACAAATCTAAGACATTCATTTACCTTAAACGTTCCAATCAAGACGGTGTTATCTTTGAAAGGCGTGTCACATGAAGTTCAAGGGACCAAAGGAGTTGGTTTCCGATTTTGTAATAGATTATTAGATTTTCTATTTTAGTAAAGGTCATACTAGGAATCTTTATTTGCTTTGCATTTCATTTTAATATGTTGCATGCATTGCCAAATCGCCATAACAACACATGCATTTCATATCGAGTCATCGACCGTGTCAATTATAATTATCAAAAATTCGACTTTTTAGCTCACTTAAAATTTGATAGATAATAAATTGACAAGACCTTTACGTTTCAAAATTGAGACTTAGCCTTACCAAAAAGTAGAAACCCATGACCCCCGGTTTCATGAAGAGTACAATACGATTTATCGGGGCACTTTGATTGTCGACTAAGTGGGGTAATAAATGGTTATTACACTTCGAAATTTGGTCGATCTCAACGAAAGTATTAGCGACCGTAGCCGCAAGAAGTTCGGGCTAAAGATGAAATTAACTTAATTCGTCGACCAAGAGTCCTATTGAAGGATCGGTTAAAGACTTAACCCACCGAGTTATATTAGGGGAAGTGTAGAGGGCCCGTTGGCTCACATGGAAATTAATATGAATTTCGGATCTTGGAATCATTTGTTATAGTTGGGTAAAGGTCACTATACAAATGCTTATGACTTGTTTAAATTACATTTACAAGTTTAATTAAAACGATAAATGTTTAGTTTTCCCACTAGTTCGTTGTTTTTATATTATTCTATATCCCTACTTCAATTTATATATACGATATCTGTTCGATTACCAAAGTCTCCATTAAAACATCATTGCAAAAAGACAAAGTTGTTTTTTCCTTCTAATCCTCATATTAAATTGTAAGGATCTCTTGTGAAGAGTATAGATAGATGTCATTTATAATCAAAAGGGTTTTTGATTCTTGGCAATGATATCTACTTACAACAAACGATTCTTTATTCGTATGGCTCACGGGATAGTTTCTCATGCACTTAAATTGCTTAAGTACTTGAAAACGCTAGATCCAATTGGTGATTAGATTTGTGAGAAATCGTAATTGACCAAATACCGTAATCACTTCCATAAACGTTTTACCTCATTTTAGAGTAAACTTCGAATAATTTGAAGAGTAGTCTTCATGAGATTCAAATTTGCTTGCATAAGCAAAGATTCATTGAAGTGAGTGAGAGCATTATCTTAATTGTTAAGAATAGGACGAGGTTCAATAAGGAAGGAAAATTTGGATGATATATGACAAGGCAAAGATAAAGTTATTGGGAATAACAACGCTAAACCTAAAATATCAATCCCGATCGATAATGTATCCATTTTGAAAGTGTTGGACACTAAAAATAGAAACTACCCCTATTTATTAGAGAATAAACAAGTTAGTTGTGCGACACCTAAAGCCACCTTCTTCTTTAAACATCTATTTGATTGACATTAATTTTGCTAGTACCTTCGTCAATATTTGATACTGGTGGTGGTTCTTATCATTGTATTTGATACATGAAATAATAATAATATGACGAATAACATTGAATAATGTCGACCTACACAAAACGATGAAACTAGAGTAGTTGTCATTATGAGACATGTAGATGTCATTGTGTACTTAATCTAGTTTTAATTTAGAGTTGTACCTTAATTAAGATTATTATGTACACAAACTCTAAATGAGAATATAATTTATAAAGTTTGTGTTTAAACACAAAAAAGGGTTTCACTTTTGTGATCACAAGTGTTGTATCCTCATATACCATGATTTGGTCTATGGCTAGCCCATATAAATCGAGGTAATTATATTCTAACCCGAACTAGAATGATATATATCATATAGATTGTGAAAGGCTTGAATTGGTAACCCGGATCAAATCTTAATTCTGGAATGATAGACGCATTAAATCACGAGAGTTAGTTAGTACTCTTTTAAACCATTAGATTGTTAATCTTATGGTATATGCGTATCTTGTATTCGAAGCAAGATGTCTCGTGCTCTTTTGTAGAAAAGAAGATCGGGCATGTAAATCATTGATCCAGAGAGGTTAATCATTACCTCTTTTCTTTTACCAACGATTTAGGTTGACACGAATGTGTTCACTTAATAAGGTATATAGAGAAATTTTTGAAGAAGTTCAAAGAGTTTCAACATGAAGTATATTAACCAAAAGATTATAAGATCAAGACTCACGATCAGTCGTGATGGGAATATCTAAAGTGATGACTTTGATTTACACCAAAGTAAGTGTGATATAATATCACAAAGTTAATCTATCATAGCCTCCATTATGGGATAATAAGAAGAAATCAAACCATATTCGATATGGTTTAGACTTTATCAAGTAACTTTGAGCTACTTGATTTTACTTTGAGAATTTTATCATTTTTGTCTACTATTTCTTTTTCCACAAATTCAAATCACACTTGAACAATCAAGGTACTTCATATGAGATATGAAAAGGAAGAGTACCATGTTTATAAGTTTTTCAAAAGAAATAAGTGTTATTTGTCCTACATAAAATCACGAGAGCAAAGGGTTTGTGGCTCGTGAAACTGTCTTTCTAGAATAAGGGTTTATTTCTAGAAGACAGAGTGGGATAAAATGTTCAAGAGCCACAAGATGCATTTACCTATGAAGTAAGGTTGAACTCATATCTTGTTGAAGATGATGAATTCATGTTACTTTTAGAAAGTAAAGAACCTATAACTTACAAAGAGACTGTTCTAAGTCACAACTCGAAATAATAGCTTGAAGCCATGAAGTCCGAATTGAATTCTAAGGTGATATTGTCGAATTTACTTGAAGAAGTTTATTTCTTCAATATAATTGACTTGAGAGAATTTAAAAATACTGCTAGATTGGTGGCAAAGGGTTTACACTAATGCTTAGGCCTATTTGGATCCTCTTAGCGATTGTATTTCATGAGCAATGAAATTTGTCAAATAGATCTAAAAACCGCTTTTTGAATTAGATTCTAGAAGAAGAAGTGTATTTGATACACGTTGTGAGTTTTGTAGATTCTAACAATCCTAAGACAATGTGTAACTTAAGAGATAGTCTTGAGTGGGACATCATAGAGTTGGAGCTAAAGATTTGATCAAGTTATAAGACATTTTCTCAATGTGTTGAGAAGTTGTGTTTATACATGAAGTTTAGTGGGAGTAATGGTGATCTTAATTAGTCTTCTATGTGGATGAAATATTGATCATTGGGAATGATTTAAGACTTAGGAGAAGTATAATACATTTTTAAGTATCTGGATTTAAGGAGTTAAATCTACATAATATTAGCGTAAAATCAGAAGTCTTATGTTGATAAGATTATTGACTAAGTTCAATCAAGTTGAACATATCTGATTGATTCTATTCTCTTCCGCTGCTGGATCAATTAAAATACGCAATGATGTATTATCGACTATGACTCTTCATATACTTTGAGTATGATGAATTGTTTCTAATCGAATTTGAGTGATAGTCACTAAAATAGCCGTGTAGATTATCCTTAGGTACTTGAGGAAATACTAAGGATATAAAGCTAAGTGTTTTGATGCTATTTACTAATTTGTGTGAGGGTGTTACACAAATGACAAATTGAGATTGCGTAAGGTTTCACATGGAAACCAAATCCAAAACACATAAGGATGGTTACAAAACCATCACGGCAAATTAAGAAGTAAATCTGCTAGAATCGTTCTAGGCAATAGAACAATGAGAAATAAATACAACGGAAATTGAGTACAATTGGAATAACAAGATATGCAAGAGGGATGAATCCCACACACTGTGAGGACAGTAGGAGCTATTTTAAGGCTTGAGAGCCTATGTCCAGATTGGATCTTGACACGTACTCAGAGAAGTTTTATAATGCAAGATTATAAACCACCAAGGGAAACAAGTATATAGTAAGGTTAGGAAAGGTGCAATATGTTGCTAAAATTTACTAACCAGGGCCTTCTCATAGGCTAAACATGATGAGTCATGACATTTCAATTGAATTGAGATGTAAAACTATATACAAGATAATGTTTAGATTATTGATATGAAATAATAATACTGTGTTGATTATTCATATATAATCGCATTTATCGTTTGAGTTTCATTAAGTAAACTCAATTATTTACTACCTTGTTGTATCCAAATGGGATGTAGAGACATGTTGAACCCCATTAAGTGAACTGGATTAACAAAGTGCTTGCCCCTAGTTATTTGAAGGAGGTGACGTCTCGAAGTAACTACAGTGTGATGCGATTGATGGCAAGTTCAAGTGTTATAGAGTCATGTGGGATGACTAGTCGATCACATAGACAGACTGTATGGGACACTCTGTCGGACAGTGACCGCTTATAGAGTTCTAGAAATTCATAAAGTCTGGTCGTGGCAAGAGCTACTATAGTATTCTTTTGAGTCGATTCTTAGACTAAAGACTGTTCGCCTAAGATGGCACAGTTTCTGAATAACTTTGATTTTGGCTCTACGTCTTTTCGTAACTGAGGTCAAATGGGCATCTTTTGGGTTATGATGAGTTGTGGCTAGCCGAAGGGAACCGTGCGATAAGAATTGTCCACCCCCCTGTCAGGGTCATTTTAATCTCAAGGCCACTCGAGGAGTAGTTAACTGAAAAATACGTGGCCACGCTCGGAAGGTATCTATGGTAGATAATTCCGGTCAGACAGTTACTCTCTAGATCGAGAAAACCACTCTAGATATGATCAAATGCAAGTACGACCTGCAAGACACCTTGCATTGAGTGGGAGATTGTAATAGGACAAGAGAATTGGTGACGCACACTTGTCTCGGACAAGTGGGAGATTGTTGGAGTATGTGTCCTCAATAATAGTGCGATCACATAATTATTGTGTAATCACATAATTATTTAAAACTCGAAATAAGAATACGCAAGGGATGATTCAATTATATAAGTCAACTGACCAACATTAATCGGTAATGATTGGCTAACTAGAGTTTGACATTCCTGTCGTTTGACGGTGGTGGTCAGTTAATCCCTTTAGGTCACACCTATAGGGCAAATTCCCAAACTGAAAAGTTAATTATCTATGGAAATAATTAATCCCTTAAAATTGAACATAAGTGAAATTATTACGTCTTATTGTAATGTTATTAAATAAGATTCGATTTCGTAATTAAGCGTTATATTACAAAATTAATTAACGTTTACGAAACGTGTGAAACTAGGATGACGAATTAGTAATAACTACAATATGTTGTGAATTATACTAACTGAAATATAAATGGACCATCTTAAATATTTGTAATTGAGAATTACAAATCAAATCGGTAAATGTGATTTATTATTTCGTTTAATTAGTTAAACGAATAAATATACGATTTGTAACATATTATATTTTACGCTTCATACGTGTTACGTTTAACACACAATAAATCGTAAAATGGATGACCATTTTGTAGAGGGGGCCGGTTCATTTAAAGAGGAGACAAGGATTGGTTATTTTTGTTCTTATCAAAATAAAACATAATAACTTATTTTGTTTTTCCATGCATTGAGAATGCAATTAAAAACATGCCTTGTGTCCCCATTAAATCCCCCCAACTGACACTCCCCATGGACACACATAAAATTGAGATTGTTCTTAAGTTTTATGGATTAGAGAATTTCTCATCCTCTTTCTAAGCTTTCACTTAAAAATAAAAGAAGTTTTATTTAGTGTTCAAGATCTAATATCACATTTAGCATGTTCAAATACTAGTGTAGTAATCATCTCATATTAGATCTATTTTAAGGTTTACCATTACTCCTAATACCTAGTTAGTATTTGTATTGGTTTTGGGTTTTGTCTTGGGTGCAATTGAAGGAGGATTTCTACACTTGAAATCTAGGGTTTGGAGGATCATCTTTGCATTACTAGCTCAAGAACAAGCATAGGTGGGTGACCTAGCTTGTGCCCATACGTGCCATATTCCGCAATGTAAGAGAAATCGGTTTCTTCTCTATCTTTTATTGTTGCATGTACTAGATCCACTCTTATATTGTTTAAACGAGTTAAATAAAATATTTTAGAGAAGTCTAAAATAAGGGATATGAACCCAACAGTAGCTAGCTTGATGGAGTCGGATGGAGGGGACACAGCCAAGTCTAGTGCTACAGTTATAGCCTCCGCTAGTAGTTTAGTCTGTTTTTCAGTTGTTAGACTTTTGTTATCGGATTATCAGTTTGAGACATTTCGGATGTAACTTTAACATTAATTACTTTATTAATAAATTGTCCCTTTATTGTTTACTATTTATGTACACTACCTCGGGCAACCGAGATGTTAACGTCCTTATATGCTAGGGCGGTCCCTGGTAAAGGGCCTTGGTATATGGGGGTGTTACATTTTCAATGTTCAATTCCATGATTGGTCATTCGAATAGCTATAAGGTTTCAACAATCAACATCCTCAAGTTCCCTGGAGAATCATGTAATTTCAGATTTTTGAAGTTCAAACAACTTTGATCAACACGTATACATAATTTTATCTTTAGAGGCATAAAAGGAAGGAGGTCACTTGATCATACAATGTCTCTTGTATCTTTAAGAAGGAAAACAAATAAAAGTGTAAGATCCCTTGACCAAATTTAGATTAAAGTTCCAAACCACCAATCCCTTCACCACTCCTCGGAAGGAAAAGGCGCACCATCTGAGCATAGCGATACTTCACCTTTTCCTCCAATATTAGATCTCTGTGTCCCATTCGGACATCTTTTAAAACACAAACCCTCAGCCGATGTCATAAATAAAACCAAATTGATACTAAAGCAAATAACGAGGTCGTGAATTTCAATCAAACAAAAAAAGTGAGATATCAGAGTACATGGAAGACTAGGAATTTAAAATAGATTAGGAATTTAAAATGATGTTCACAATAGGCTCTCTTCCAGAATGAATACGCAGCGCTCTTCATTGGAAGTTGGAACACGCAAACTCAAAATAACTTTGTCATTAACATTACACGAAATGGACAATAAATGATAAAATTAGGTACGAAAGCTTTTAATAAAGAAACAGCGGCAATATACGCTATTAAGTCCGCAAAGACCACATCAAAGACTCGCCACTAGTGCCACATTGGTTGGGAAGAAGTGGGAAAGACCCTAATCCTCTCTCAAATAAATCCCAAATTTCCCCTCTCTCTTTAATTTTCTGAGTCCATAGTTTGGTATATTGTTCTCACATTCCAGTATCAACAACCTTTTCTTCGGCCGGTAAACATGTTAAAAGTCCCTTAGTTTAAATTCACTCAATACAATACAGGGTAGGTCAATTTCCTATGCTAACAACCCGTCTTTCTAAACTCTAACCAGGTGTTTCAGTACTTGAATAGAGGTAAATCATTCGCCCTAGTTTGGATAGGGGATTAGACAGAAAGATAGAGAATGGATATAGTTGGACAAATCCATTTTACCTCCTGCAAATAATAATACAGACTAAATTTCTTACAACATAACAAAGATTTAGGCTTCCTTGGGATGTGAATGACATTTGTCGCGGACATGTAGTCTCAAAACAAAAAGAAATTCGACGAACATTGTGTTGGTCAGTCAGTGTTTTATAGTGGAAGGAGAGGGAGATGGGGGAACAATTTCTCTGAAACGAGGAAAATGCATTAACTCAGGTTAATTCGCTCAAACAGGCTGCGAATTGCGAATTAATCCGCGCGAATTACGAATTCGAATTACGTCGAAATATGGTGTTTCGTTATAATTTTATCGAATTATGCTCAATTTTGGGCGAATTGCGTATTGATATTACGAATTCGAATTGGTTGTATGACGAATTAGGTAACCATTAACCTATGGAGGTGGCTTATTATAACACCAATCCATTTCCTTCTTTTCCTCCTTTACACCCTTCACTACAAGCGTTAGCAATACTCCATTTACCTCTTCTACTACCAGCTTCATTATCCTTATAACTATTACACTCATCCCACGAACATCATTCTTCTACTGCCTTTGCTTCCCTCACCCCACCCTTCCTTCCTCTCCCCTTCACCCTCTTCCCTTCTAATATTTTATTGGCTCACTTGAATCGAGAAGCGTAAAAGGTGACGGCCAGCTATTACACCCATTTAGAAATGATACATTAGCCTAGAAGGAAGACGATTAATTATTATGCTTTATGAGGTAACTATTAGCCTCTCACCCACCATCTTCAGTTTCTGGTTGCCAAAACTTTATTTGTCGTTTCGCGCCATTACCACATTATCCTCAATCAAAAACGAACTTGAAGAAGCACTCAACGCATACAGCTTACTGATACGTGCATTTTATATAGACTTTTACAGTCCCTTTTGGCACGTATTTCTGTAATTATAAGTGGTTTTATATCGCTTTATGCCCCGAATAGACTACTTTGCGTTTGTATTGCTATCTTGCAGGTATAAGCGGGAATGTAGCCAAAACTAAGCTTTTCTGGCCTAAAAGTTGCAAGGATAATGAAGAGTAGAAGGTCTCGATCAAACTGTCCTGTGTTCGATCGAGGAAGCTGCAAGGAGAAGGTCTCGAACGAGAAGCCTCACTCTTCGTTCGAGTAGACTGCTGAGGATTACTCCTCGATCGAGAACCTTAAGTGCTCGATCGAGAGGCTTTTAGGGTTAGCTACGTTAGGAAAGTCTGTAGTTTAATAAAATACGTGCATGTCTTACTATAAAAGCACGTCAGGTCTTCAGACCTAAAAAAAGAACTTTTATCATCTGTTCTTACCGTTCTTTTCAGATTTTAATCTTTCAATAATATTTTCTTCTTTCCCTTTTTCTTCTCTTTTCCCTTTACGGTTTACGTTCGAAGCTGGAACCCTACGTCCTTCACGCCGGATCGCACGAGATCGTACTTCTCTTTCCCTTAGCTTACTTTTCTCGAATTATGTTATTGTTTAGCATGTCTTCTTTAATTGTTATCGTTATTAGTTATAGTATGTGTAGCTAATTCTTTCGTATGCGAGGATGAGGGAAACCGTGTTGATGCATGCTAGGATATAACGGGTAGGGCAGTTTCTAGGTAGGAATTGTAGTTAAATAATTAAATTGTTGTTTCGGTTGAATGAGTGCACGCAGGAGACCTTACGCGTAGTTAACCCCCGACCTAGATCGAAAGATTGGAAGGGTAAGACTTGTTTAATTGCAATAAGTAAAATCTTATGAGGATGCATGCTAGGATGCATTATCAGTTGTTTTGCGAAGCCGTTCTTTTGTCCCAGGTAATTGGCTTGTAACTTACCTTAACATGTGGATGCAAACGTGTTTTTCTTTTTACCTTTTATTTTCTTCAAGAAAGTGCTGGGCGTATATAAACAGCTCATTTTTTTTATAAAGGCAAAACTATTTTTGTCTAATTATTAACATTTAATTTGCCACTGCAGACCATGTTTACAAAACAATTGATGCTCTACCTGTAAATGCACATCCAATGACTCAGTTTCCTACTGGTGTCATGGCCCTTCAGATTAACACACGGATTCCTTGCTGTTATCTTCTGCCAATGTGCTATACGTGGTTCGTGCTCAATAAAGAGTGTAAA
>JAGPOY010006945.1:4736-16806 GCA_018983105.1 Silene uniflora | reverse complement strand
TAACCGTTAGTTTTGTCAAACTCGTATATTTAGATAAATTAATATTTTCCTAAAATTGAATTGTTAGTTAATTTTTTATACTCTCTCTATTTTTGTTACTGTTACTTTCATTACATGTGTTAGTGACTACTATTACTTTAACTTCTCCCGCCGTCATTTTTTTTTTCTTTCACTACTCCCGCATTTCATATTGTAAATTTCAATACTTCTATTGTTAGTAGTATGACTTTCACTGCTCCCGTTGTTATTATTGTTGCTTTTACTACTCACATGGGGGGTTACTATCATATTAGTTGATATATTTAAATAAATCTGAAATGTTATATTAGAATATTAGTTAACAACAATCATTATTATTGATTAATTAAATCACAAATCTAATGAATTATGCAATATTATATTTTTTGGAAATCTATCTTGATTGATTTACCTTTTAATAGTTTTCAAAATATAATATACTTATATTATATTTGTTTATCTTAAAATAATTAACATCTTTATATTAATTAATACCGTAATTGGGGCATGTTTATTTTAAGGAAAATTACCATATTCCGGTATTCTCTAAATTTATATTTCAACCAAAATTATATATTATTTACAATGAAGTCCCTGGTTCAGGTCCATCACATGGTGCTAGCAATTCCAAAATATATAGTATAATTAATTTTTATAGATTTATTTAATTGCATTGAAGTCCCTTGGTTTCTGGAATTAATATATAGTATTGATTCCGGTGTTCTCTAAATTTATATTTCAACCAAAATTATATATTATTTACATTGAAGTCCCTTGTTTAGGTCCATCGCACAGTGCTATTGATTTAAAACTATATAGTATAATTAATTTGTATAATTTATTTAATTGCATTGAAATCCCTTGGTTTCTGGAATTAATATATAGTATTGATTGATTGATTGATTGATTGATAGTATTGATTGATTGATATGAGCAATACATTATTTAATCACACAAATTTGAGCCGCTCACGAGTTTTTCGAGTCCAGCCAGCGTTTGTTCGGCATGACTCATTAAGCTCTATAGCCGAGTCCAAACCGAGCGAGCCTTAACCGAGGCAAACTCGAATTACCCGCGAGCTTTTTCGTCTCTTTTATCACCCCTCCTCCCAAGTCCCAGACTCCCAGCCGCTAGTTGATTCCTGGTAAAACATATCGAAAAACCTAACCGACCAGTCTACCATCTTCGTCTCAGAGTCTCACTCTCCTCCAGTTTTTCACAAGTTCAGTTTCTGCTTCTCGACGCCTTTATTCACTACTATACTCTTGTAAGCACATTCATCTTCTTCCTCTCTCTATTTTTCCGCCACTGTTGTCTTATTTAGGAATGTTTGCTAGGGTTTCAGTTAATTGCAGTTTGTATTAATTTCTAATTTAATTACTCACCGCTTTAGTTCAGTTGAGTATTTTCTTGTTTTCTTTTTAATTATTTTTAACTGCAGTTTGTATTAATTTCTAAGTTTGTTCCTTTTATGTATTTAATTTAGTTTAATTTGTAGGATTATTATAGTAACTTTTATAGTTTTATGATTATGAAATCTTCAGTTTATCGGCGTATGTAAACCTATTGTACATAGTTTCCGTCGAGTTATCGCTAAATTTTGGCATCCGCTAAACTTAATGTAAGTTATGCTACAGTTGCTTGTTAAGTCAAATCGATTTGGATTGTTATGGCTTCTGTTTATTGGGAGTTGAATCTTGAAATTGCTAGGGATGGTTTTGGTTTGAATTACGCGTGTTTGATTGAGATGGAATTGCTCAAGGGCTGTTGCAATTGCTTGGAACTTCAATGTTTAATGTTTGTGTAGACATGTTACTCATGTGGCCGATGTGGGTGAATAGACGACTATTATAGAATATTACACTGCTTGGCGTAGATTTTGCCGTTCTCTTGTCACTTTGCTCGGTAGTTAAACTCTACTAACACCAACCACTTCCATTGCACCTGCTACACTAGCCACTACCAGCTCCGTTCACCATGACAACCTTCCTTCTATCATATTTTATGGTGATTGTCTTGTATGCCAGTGCTTGATAATATTACCATGCAATAGCTTTTGAAGACTCTCGACCCTTTTTTTGCTGTATATTTCTGCTTAATTAGATCTTTGGAGTTATTGTGTTCGCAGTACATCAGACTAGTGTTACTGTCAAAGTTACGCGGTTCTTTTGTTTGATTTTGCTGTTTTCCCTTCCATTTTCTATACTCCTATGGTCTAATTTCTTTCTTTGTTGCCTATTCATGCTCCAGTAGTAACAATGGCAGAAACGGAGCAAACTTCCCCGGAGAACAATGAGCAGCAAAATTTTTCTTTACCGGTCTCTGATCAGAATGGTCTTACTGTCGATTCGTTTGACCAGCTTGACCAGCAAAACATTTCTGCAGATCTGCATAATGATTATAACTTTCCTGAAAATAATCCTGAAAACCAAAGTTTGGCTGGACATGGAAATGAGCCTGAAAGTGATAATGAGAAGACATTAAATGGGGAACAGGCTGATCAAGAAATGGATGGAATTGAGCTAAAACAAGAATTTCCTGAAAATGAAGCAAAAGAAGTAGATAATGTGCCTGATGATTCACATGTCGACGAAAAGGAAGAACTTGAAAATAAATTGGTAGGTGTAGAAGAAGAAAAGAAATGGCCTGGGTGGCCCGGGGAGAGTGTTTTCAGGATGTTGGTCCCTGGCCAGAAGGTTGGAAATATCATGGGACGTAAAGGAGAGTACATCAAGAAAATCGTTGAAGAAACGAGGGCTCGCATCAAGGTTTTGGATGGCCCTCCAGGATCACAAGAGAGAGCAGTAAGTTTTCACATATCTTTTTTAAATGTTGCCGAAGCCCATGCGAACTTCTTTTTATGGTTACACTTTTGTAGTAGGCATTGGTGCTTTATGCAGACTTGTAGAGAAGTCAATTACTCAATTACTAGATTGCTGAACTTCGATGGCTGTTTTATTAGTCTCTTAGACACTAAAATTGAGGTTTACTCTAGAGAATCTTCTTGTTGACTGAAATGAGAATCTAGATGGATTTTGTCACTCGAAACCATTTTCTGAACATTCATAGCTGGTGGTAATGTGTTATTAGTGATTATTTTTGAATCTCAAGTTGTTTGATGTTATTTAATCAAGTATTTGGTAATAAGCTTCCTCATAGATGTTACTGTCGACACGTGTCCTGAATTTACTTGATGGTTGCTGTTAATAACGTTAGAATTCAATGTTAGATTTTGTCTATTCTATACATTTTTCCCATTAAGAAATGAACTTAAAATTCATCTAATCGCTGGTTAACTTTCGAAGAAAGCAACAACAATAATAACGATAACAACAAACGTTCTCACTGAATACAAAGTCCGTCCACTCTCAATAATGACGCAATGTTTAAGGAAAATAATTAATGGATATGGGTGTAAAAGTACAAAAGGGAAAATTACACAAGCTGACCCAACGTTTGCCAAAAAAAAAAACTAATGTAATAGAACAATGAGAACATTTTACAATTATAAAGTGCACCCACAAAGAATGGAGGCATTATGAATCAAGCAAACTAGGAAAACTTGAAGGCAATTGTAAAATAGAAAAAGTGTATCATTAACCTAATGACTAATGGCTCTCGTCTATAGCAGATTAAGGGAAATAAACTCAGTATGTTAAATTTAGTCTGAGTTTGCTTTTGGATGATTCATGATTAACCGATAACCAATACTATGTGTTTTAGAGTTCATCCCTATGAATGATGTTTGAACAAGTTAGGCAACTATTTTGCTTTATTATCTCATTTCCAAGACCAACAATTAGTGACTCTGGCCACAATGAAATCGTGGGGAAAAATGTTAGCCACTCCAGGGCGTGAAATTGTGGATAATGTATGTGATTACTTTTGAAGGTCACATATCAAATTGTGGGCAATTGTGAGGTCATTATGATAAGCATCTTGATAAGAAGCCCATGAAATCGGAGATAGAATCCTGACACAATTGTGCTTAACATCCCATGAGAAATGTAATATAATATGGAAGAGTGAAATATATGGCAGTAAGCAAGACAAAAATGTGAACAAAAGCTGATACTACTGCATAACATAAATGTGTGCAGGTTTATTGGCAATTTGTAATGCTACAAATTCATTTTTGCTGGCATTCGAGACTTGGAAGTGTTAAGATGCAGTTGCAGAGATTTGCTTGGGAATTCTATCATGTCAGCACTTATGGGGTGTGGTCTGTTGATCATTGGCCGAGGAAGAGGTGCTTTTTGAGCTTCTTTTACCCATTTCAGACCTAAAACTTAATGATTTGAAAGGATAATAGATGAAACTTATGTTGCTTTCAAGCTGAATAAACAAGCTATCAATGTAGGTGTTTCTGTAGTTTGCAGATTCAGTCCATTTAGACCTTTATTTTTATATAATAGACAATATAAACCCACTCAGTCATAATAATAAAAAATAATTGTATATGTACTTTACTTTTTATATTTAACAATTTGATTGATAACTCACTATAATAAATATCTAAAAAAAATGCTAATAAAAATGTCTGTGGACTCTGTGCTATGAATAATCAGGTCGTAGCTTTAAAACATTAAACTAAAGTGTAAATTAATTGACATCATAATTATTCATACAGTGGAAGCCTTGTCTTTTTATCATAGTGGGTTGATTCCGCTTTAAGGTCTCGTATTCTCGTTAATATATAAAAGAAATCATACATGCACTCATGTAATACAGTAGGAATATTACATTTGAGTGTTATGGCTAACAGGTTTTACCCATACCAATGCACCTCTTTGCTGACTATGAAGTATACACATTTGAAGCTAGAGAAATGTCGAAAATCGTGTTGCATTTGCTCTTGATGACTATGATATACCCCCTTATGTGGAAAATCGTGTTGCATTTGCTCATTAGTAGATTGTTTGCTTGCACTCAAGGGAGGAATGCATGGGTAGCTGTTTGGTGTTGGGGGTAAATAGGAAAGGGAAAGGAAATGAAATTTCATCCCTTTGTTGTTGTTGTTGTTGTTGTTGTTGTTTGTTTACCTTCTTTTTCCATTCCCTTTACCCATTTCAAGGAATGGGTTTACCTCCCAATCTCCCATTACCCCAATTCCACTCCCCCAGTCCCCATCCCCAAGGGTTTGCAATTCCCTTTCCTCATTACCTTCACCTACCACCAATAACTACCACTAAACCACCACCGTCACCATTGCAGACGCTGATAACCGCCGTCTGCATCTATGCCGGCGACCGTCAGCTCCCCGCACCTCTCCACCCTTGCCGGCTCTTTCCCTATTTCGCCGGCAAATTCAACGGAGAGGGGAGCGCCGGCGTAATGGCCAGGTGAGTATCGGTGATGGTGGTGGTGGTTTAAATGGTTGTTGGGTTTAGGCCAATGTGTTTCCATTCCCTTACCTATTTACATCCAAATACATTAGAGTAGTGAAGGTACCCCATCCCCCTTGTTTTCCTGATTTCATTCCCTTTCCAAATCAAAGGCCCCCTTAATGCTTCTAGTTGGAACCACAAAGTAGGACCACTGCTATGCATCTGGAAACAGATAACTACTCATAACCCAAATCATGTTCATTTGTTGCATTTGACAGTTTGCTGCAAAAAGTACCGGAAATCAGAGCAGTTATTGTGATGAAATAGTAACCTACTTTTGAAGTTGTGTATTTAGCAAATTCATGTGCACACTTTGGAAAGGAATTCTGAAAGCTTTACTTCTCGACTTATCAACCACTTTTCACAATCCTATGAATTCAATGAAAGAGCTTCATTCCTCCTATAAGGAATTTCCTAGAAAGTTCCCTTTCCTTGTTCAACCTAACACTAAAACCTAAATATCGTTGGCTGCTATTCTCAGTCTGTTTGATTACATGTATTAAAAGTATTTTGAAATTGTTTAAAATATTGCTGCTAATATTTGTGTTTGTTTGTAGTCTTTATTTTGTTTTATTATTATTTTTTTTGGGATATTCTATATGGTACCCCTTTACTTTTTGAGTTTCTACGTGGTACCCCTACACTTTTTAAAACATACATGGTACCCCTAATTGTTGTCATTATCATTAAGTGTACCCCTTAACTTTATTTTCCGTCAATTAAACCCAGTTTTAGACGTTAAGTGCTTAGTTGGATGCATAACCAAGCTTGTCATTTATCATCCCATGACATAGGGACTCTATTAGGCTCAATATCCATCTATGAACATGATAATTTGGCATGGGACCAATAAATTTTCCGTCAAAATTTTTTTAGCCCATATATATCAATAAATAGTAGGATCGAGATGGATATTGAACCTAATAGAGTCCATAATGTCACGGGATAATAAATGGCAAGCTTGGTTAGGCGTCCAAGTCATCACTTAAGGCCTAAAACTGAGTTTAATTGACGGAAAATAAAGTTTAGGGGTATACTTAGTGATAATGACAATAATTAGGGGTACCATGTATGTTTTAAAAAGTGTAGGGGTACCACGTAGAAACTCGAAAAGTTGAAGGGTACCATGTAGAATATCCCTTATTTTTTTTAATGCAATGACCTTTATTCCCATAATATTTCCTTGGTCATGTCTCATGCAATGATTTCAAAATGAGTATTTTTGGTCACATGATAAGATGTTGACATCTGATATGATTATCTGACATTGTTACAAAATTTAAGTGCTACCCATGCATATTCAAGGAGTGTGGTAGTCTTGGAAATTTGATGATTTCTGTCATAATGAATCGATCTGCCGCCGTTGATTTCGTTGCTAATGGGTTACCCTGTAAACTTTTTTGTACCACAAAGGCACAAATCTGTTCATTAGAGTGTCACTACAAAAGGCAGTTTGTGAAGATATGTCAAAACTTAAGTTCTTATTTTTGCTTACAGGTAATGGTGTCAGCTAAGGAGAAGCCAGATGCTGCTCTACCCCCTGCAATGGATGGACTTTTGAGAGTTCACAGGCGTATAGTTGACGGACTGGATGATGACAATGCTGAGACTCCACCGGCAGGAGCAAAGGTTTCAACGAAATTGCTTGTGCCTGCTACTCAGGCTGGTAGTTTGATTGGAAAACAGGGTGCTACTGTGAAATCAATTCAGGAAACTTCTGCTTGTATTGTCAGGGTTCTCGGACAAGGTAAACTCACTTGATTTGTGTTTTTTATAATCAGTTGAAATCTTTACTTGTTGAGCATCTAGAAGCCGGTGCTGACCTGCAAAAGGAAGATATTAATCAATCAAGGGAACAAGGAGCAATAGTGGTAGTGTAACTAGTGTTTTCAAAATCCACTTTTTAGCAAATAAATGGAAAGAGCGAGTGGAAATGCAGTGTGGAATTCATTGGGATGTAGCTTTTTATTGGGTAGTGATTGTGCAACTGGGTAGGAAAAAGTGGCCCCTACTCTCTCCGCTTGCCCATTCGGTATCCAAACAAATAATTCTTTTTTTTATTCTAACCCCCCTTTCACCTTCCAGTCCCTAGTATCGTAAACCTTATCCCTTCTTACCGCACCTTGGGATTGTCCACCATTTAACCTCAACGCACGCATTCCTTCACCCTGTGGGTATGGATGTGTGTGGTGGATCAGAATTCGTTTTTCCCGTTGCAAGTTAGTTACTTGATTATGCAACTCTAAGTTGATTTATTATTGCAGAGCACCTTCCAAATTTTGCTCTTGACGATGATAGAGTTGTTGAAGTCGTTGGGGAACCTGTGAATGTTCACAAAGCCGTTGAATTGATTGCATCACATTTGCGAAAGTTTTTGGTTGATCGGGGTATAATAGCCGTTTTTGAAAAGCAGGTTGGCTGATGTATACAATTTTGAATTAAAATCTGCCGTTTGTTAAAGTTTTTGTATTTATGAGTTCTGGGTACCGCCTTTCAGATGCAATCCCGAAGTGCTCCTATGGAGCACATGCCTCTACAGCCAGGTCCATGGGCTCCTCCGCATGGAGTCCATGGCCATGGCTATGGACCTGGTCCTCAATACATGCAGCCCCCACCCCGACAACATGGTCATTACTATCCACCAGCTGACATGCCACCACCGCTAGACAGACAGCTTCACCAAGGAATATCAACATATGGAAGAGAACCGCCTATGAGTTCTCATGCTTCATCTGCTCCTCAGTCAGCACCATCTATGACTACACAGGTTTTCAAATTTTTCAAATTTTATTATAATCTTAGCTCTCCATAAGGGAAGAAGAGTTTATTGCTTTGCTTGCTTCTCAAGTATAACTTAACAAGCTATTTAATGGTGTTGTCTACTATTATGGACTTTGTTGTAATAAACTCTGTCGATTTAACTGGTGTAAATGTTCATTTGCTTGAATGTGCTGTCTTGGGGTTCAGTCAATCGCCTCCTCGGTATTATACATCTGGTTGTTATCATAAAATAGGTCATTCTACAACCCTAAATTGTGATGCCAAGAACACTTGTTATTGAGTTGCCTTGCCTATCGTGGCTACTGGTGTCTGATTTTCCTGCTTCAATGTATTTTGTCTGATTTGCTCAGCTCCTTCCACTGGAGTGTCCATTTCTGACTCCAGGGTGTGATGCCAGGTAACACAGCACATGCAGGTTCCTCTACAATATGCAGATGCCGTGATTGGTTCTAAGGGCTCTACGGTAAGTTACATTAGGCGTGCAAGTGGAGCCACAGTCACTATACAGGAAACGAGAGGTGTACCTGGTGAAATGACGGTTGAGATTAATGGTAATGCTTCTCAAGTTCAAGCAGCTCAGCAGCTCGTGCAGGTAAACTTGACCCGTTTGTCCTAGATATGGTGGTTATGCATGTGTGTATATAGGGTTCCTCTCGATTGTATTGAATTGAGCACAATAGCATATGTTTCCATTGCTAATGGAGCCAAACACTCACGATACTTCCGGTTATTGAATTGAGCACAATAGCATATGTTTCTTGGATCCGGAGCTGGGTTCCCATTTGTCTCACGATGTGCTCATTTATTCTGTCCTCTGCCATATCTCCTTTGAAGGTGCTAGACTTACCTGTAAATATTTGCAGAATTTCATGTCAGATGCAGCAGCAGCCGCAGCGGCAACCCAAACTGGTGGAGCTGCCGCGGAGCAGGTGAGTTACAGTCAAGGTTACAGCTCATATGCAGCTCCAGCAGCGCCTGTTTATGGAACAGCACCTACTAGTGCTGGACATGCTGCTCAGCCTGGGGCTTACGGCTCTGCCTACGGCGGAAGTTATGGGTATTAGATCCCCCACTATTTCTTTGTTAGCTCCCTAGCCTGACTTTACGTCATTGTAGTACCCTGGCCCTGTCCAGGCTTTGTAACCCCGATTTTTGGCATCTGAGATTCACAGCCTTTTATTTTTCCATCACTCTTTTATTTCATCAGTCTTGAATTTTTTCGGTTTTGCATGAAATGATTATTGTTTGATAATTGAGCCCCAAAAAACTATTAAAATTTAGGGTTTTTTGTCAAACACAACCTTTAAAAAACTTTTTCTTCCAAACACCACCACCTTTAAAAAAAAAATTTGTCAAACACAACCTTTAATAAATTTTTTGTTGTCAAACACGACTTTTTGGCCAAAGTTTGAGCGCTTGTATTGGGCTGATTTCCAGTCGATATTTAAGATAGCAAACGAGGTCGGTTTGGGGTGTTCTTGGACTCGTTGGAAAGGTTGGAGTATAGGCTTTCCATCGGTTGTCAACACGGTGGCCAAAGGTGGCCTTATGTGGGGTCGATTGGTGTGTAAAGGAAGGCTGGTCAGAGAAAGGGTTAGAAGTTTGAGTTTACAACAAGTTGTTAGATAGGTTTTTAAGGATTTTTTTAGTGGGGTTAGGATGTTTTGTTTGCTTTGAAATTTGGTATGTACGTTGAGGGGAGTGCAGGGTATGTCGTAGTTGTGTTGGTTTTGGTGGTCGGTTGTTGTAAATGGTGGTTCAAGTGGAGTGAATTGACCCACGAAAAAATCCTACTTTGTCTTACATCAACCCCATGTGACTAGCCTTCCTTTACACACCAATCTACCCCACATAAGGCCACCTTTGAGCACCGTGTTTACAACCGATGAAAAGCCTGTACTCCAACCTTTTCAACGAGTTCAAGAACACCTCAAACCGACCTCGTTTGCTATCTTAAACATCGACTGAAAGTTAGCCCATTATAAGCGCTCAAACTTTGGCCAAAAAATCGTGTTTGGCAACAAAAAAATTACTCCCTCCATACCACATAAATGGTTACACTTGCCTATTTCGGCCGTATCATACAAATGGTTACATACCATAAATAGCCTATTATTTACCCTTAGTGGGCCAAACTTTCCACCCAAATAATAACTCATTAATCCCCACCAATTCAACATTTAACAATATTTTAACCCAACTACTACCCTACTAACCTAACATTACTTTTCATATTTGCCATTACTTTTACCCTATTTTCTTAAAAACCGTTTTTTTTACCATGTCACCATTTGTGTGGTATGAAGGGAGTATTAAAGGTTGTGTTTGGCAATTTTTTTTTTTAAAGATGGTGTTTAGAAGAAAAAGTTTTTTAAAAGTTGTGTTTGACAAAAAACCCTAAAATTTACATAGACTTAAAAATGACTTGTGTTTACGACTATATTAGATCAAATGCTTATTTGGTGGATACGTATTACTGACTTGAAGCAGTAATTTTTTGTATCTACGAAACCTGGGCTGGCGCAACAGATTCGATTGTCCCAACCATTTTGATATCCAATTCAATTCCAAATCGAAAAATTGGATTTCAGATTTGAAGCTAAAACTGATCTGATTTGATATTTGTATTAGAAAAAGTTGCATATCTGATTTGGGGAATTCCTGCTAAAACTATTCCGATATCAGATCTGGTTTGGAAATATTTGTTTGTTTCATATTTTAATGGACATGGGTTGTAACTTAAGGCCTGTTTTGGGGCTTGGGAAACACCACCCTTGGGGTGTCAATTTTACCAGCACCCGAATGAAACCCGACCCTAAAAAACGATGAAAATTCGACTTAAATGGATGACGGGGTAGACGATGGATGAAATAGCTAACAAATGGATGGTGGGTATGGGTTGGATGAAAAAAATCCGACCCATTATCAATCCACCACTCGATATTCTTGTTTTCTTTTAACTATACTGTCAAATACTCTGTAAATATTTAGTGAGGGTGCTTGTTAAAAAATTAAACTAAAAGAATCTAATTTTCTTTAGGGTCCTAATTTTCGCAGTACACATTTTACTCAACACAGTACACTATTGACAATTTTACCCCTTTCATTAATCATAGGAAATTTTATGAAAAAAGAGAGAAAACATGTTGTACAAGTACAGCCCCACCTTCCCCCACATACCACCAACATATACCACCAAGTAGGGGTGAGCAAAACCGGATATCCGATACGGTTTTGGAAACCGTATCGGATATCCGGTTTTTAAAATCTCCTTTTTTAGAATCCTTATCCGATACGGTTTTTCCGTATATACGGAAACCATATATCCGGTTTTTTCGGATATCCGGAAACCGTATATCCGGTATCCGGTTTTCAGCTTCACTTATGTAATTTAATAATTTTTTTGTCTTTTTTATGTGTGATTGTTGGTTTTTTAGTAACTTAATAGTGTTTAAACAGTTATAAGAGTAAATAACTTATAAAAGTTTAATACAAATAAGGTTTAATCACCAACATATTGGACATTTTGTGATTTATGTATATATTTTAATATTTTATTCTAGAAAAAGGCAACCGTATCGGATACCGTATATCCGGTTTCATATTTTGCATATCCTTATCCGATACGATTTTTTAAAAACCGTATCGTATATCCGGAAATTCGTATCGGATATCCGGAAATCCGTATAATTAAATTCGTATAGCATATCGGATACGTATAATAAAACCGTATCGTATAATTTTGCTCAGCCCTACCACCAAGGCACCAACCACGGCCCCAGCGCCGACCATCCACCCACCGCCGTCGACCCTCACCCACCCACGACTTCTGACCCCAACCACACCTCTCCCCCACCGCCGACTCCAGTCATCCTTTCCACTGT
>JAGPOY010006944.1:6762-16770 GCA_018983105.1 Silene uniflora | reverse complement strand
ATAGAATTGTTTATATACTCCTTGAGTCCTTGATTACGTGATTACGGGTTGCCAAAACCAAGACCCACTTTTCTTATTTCCTAAAGGCATAAATAACAGAAGCCCACAATCCCTTTTGTTGGACAAATACAACAGTAGCTTCTTTGGCCATTGCCAATTAATTCCTCGTCTTTTTGTTTTCAATGCTAGCACTTCGGTTCACTTGCACTTATTTTCTTGGGCTTCAAACGTTCAAGTCCGATAATTTCACCATTATTTCAATCCGTTTTGCTCCTCAGCGATTTCTAGCGTAAAACCGTCCTTCCTGCAAATAATTAAATAAACTCGTAGTAAGCCGCATAAGAGACAAATATAATATAAAACATACTAAAAATCCAGAAATGATATATAATTTAAAGAGGATTAACTATATAAAATATAGGTATAATAATGAGTTATCAGACGCGAACAATCAAATATTTCCTGTCGCATGGGCGGTGGTAGAGTCTGAATCCAAGGAAAGTTGGTCTTGGTTTCTTAGGCATCTAATTGAGGATTTAGAAATGCGAAAGGGGCATGGGTGGACTTTGTTATCTGATCAATAAAAGGTAATTCATGAAAATTCATTGATATATATTTTTTTTGTGTCAAATATTCTATAACAAACTGATCACAATAATTATGTAGGGGTTGTCCATCGTCATTGCTGAGATACTTCCAGAGGCAGAACACAGGCTATATATGTGCTCGACACATATTTACGAATTGGATAAAAGTAATTAAGGGCATTCCCTTACATAAGCTTTACTGGAGAGTTGTGAAAGCTTACACCGAGAAGGATTTTGACAATGCTATGGAGGAATTAAGACAGCTAAGTCAGCGTGTACATACTGAGATGTGTGCGAGAGATTTGACCAAGTATATATTGTCGATGCTTTTATAAGACTTGGGCCTGCACATATGTCACTTGTAATAACATGGCAGAAACATTTAAGTCTTGGATTCTTGAACCTAGAGAGAAGCCAATTTTGAATATGCTTGAGGAAATAAGGAGAAAGGTGATGTCTAGGTTGGTGGAAAAGAAAAAGGAAGCTGGAAAATGCAAGGAAATTACACCAAGAATTCAAGCAAAGTTGAATGACTTCAGAGAAGCAACAAAAAATTGGATACTAATTGAAGCTAGTAGACATGTGTACGAGGTCCAACACACCCATAATAGTACTCTATCGTACACTGTGAGACTTGATGAAAAATTATGTGCATGTAGATATTGGGATGTGACAGGAATCCCATGTGAGCATGCTATATCAGCTATTTGTGCTACTAATGTAACACCCCCATATACCAAGGCCCCTTACTAGGGTGTGCTCTAGTATATAAGGATGCTAATACCATCTCGGTTGCCCGAGGTAGTGAACATCATAAGGTAACAATAGAGGACAATTTATTAAATATAAAGTACGTTAAAGGTTACATCACAACTGTCTCAAACCAAAACCGTAAAGCGATACAACTATCTTAAACCAAGACTGAAAACTAAGCGTAAGCTATCACTGTGGAACTAGACTTGGCGGTGTCCCCTCCATTCGACTCCAGCATCATAACTGATCCTGCTAAACAGTTGCTCACCACCCCCAATGGATCACACCATGTCAAAGATAACAACAACGAGGTCAGTAATCATAAACTCAACATATCTTTCAAGGAAGATAAATACAATAATAACTGCAGCAGCGGATTAATATTCTTTTCTCTTTATAATTCAGTCAGCCAGGTACCCATCGCAACAAGTACCCTACAACCAGTGACCCTGCCTTGTCACCTTTCAGCCACTCATCGCAACGAGCGTAACTCAGGTCGTAAATGTGCACATCCTCCTTGTGATGAGAGTCACAAGGAGAAAACAAGGACATGAAACCATCTCCCAACAATGGCATCACTCAGCCAGAACAATATACGATTATCAATGTCAATATTCATCTTTTTCAACCAATCACATAATCCAATCTCATCAATCAATCAATCATCGTCACATGTATGAAATACTAAGTAGGGAAACCCTACCTGATTAGCAAATCCGCAGACAAAGCACAACAAGCAGCTAGACTGGTTCCTCTACGAAATCACTACGTAGCACATATGATTCATACGATCAAATAATGCCCTAAAGCTCTTTCACACAAATCTTATTAAACCATAGCATAAACAATCAATACAATGTATAGATCTAGTATAACTTACGATGATGACGAAGGCGAAAGGAGTGATTAGGGTTCCTTTGAAATGTTTTTAGAAGCGTAAAATTGTGATGAAGAAAGCGACGTTCTCTTTTATATCAATTAATCACTCTTAATCAAACCTAACCCGGATTCGCCTATCTGGCACACGACTCGACCGAGCTATAGTGTCACTCGGCCGAGTAAACAATACTCGGCAGAGCTATCTTGTACTCGGTCGAGTACTCACTTGGTAGAAACATCCCAAAATTGACCACTGGGTTTACTCGGCCGAGTAAGCTCAATTCGGCTGAGTTACTCTATCAGAACTCGGGGTATTACAGTCTTCCCTACTTATAAATGAACTTCGTCCCTGAAGTTCAACTCATACCAAAACAAAACGTGACATACTACCCAATCTTTATATAACTCAACACTCAACACATTTAACTGTACAAAAACTTAGGAAAGAATGTACCCTTAACGACACAAAACGAAAATCATAACTCGAAACTATAAACTCTACCGTACTTTTACCAACTTATCAACTTAAAACATGATGCGATCATCTCCTACCCCCCTTAAAAGCAAAGGTTACGTCCTCGTAACCAAACATACCTCGTCAAAAAGATGTGGATACTTTAGTCGCATAGCATCCTCCGCTTCCCATGTGGCTTCCTCCATCTCGTGGTTAGACCACAACACCTTGACTATCGCTGTTTCCCCATTTCTAGTCTTTCGAATCTTGCGATCCAAAATTTGCTTTGGTGTTTCTTCATATGTCAAGGTCTCATCAAGCTCGATAGTCTCAGGCTCTAATACATGAGATGCGTCAGGATTGTACCGTCGTAGGTGCGACACGTGAAACACATTATGAACTCTATCAAGAGCAGCTGGCAAGGCAAGTCGATAGGCTACCTCGCCAACTCGGTCCAAAACATCATATGGTCCAATGTATTTCGGACTCAGCTTCCCCCGTTTACAAATTCGCATCACACCGCGCATCGGCGAAACATTCAACAACACTTTATCACCCGACGGAAACTCCACATGTCTACGATGTAGGTCGACGTAGCTCTTTTGGCAATCCTAGGCTACTTTCATCTTCTGTTGGATCATCTTTACTTGTTCTACCATGTCTTGTACCATTTGTGGTTCTAGAACCACAGCCTCAGCGTTGTCATCTCAGCACACTGAACTCCTACACTTCCTTCCATACAAAGCTTCAAATGGTGCCATACCAATACTCGCATGATAGATATTGTTATATGAGAACTCGATCAAGTCAAGTCTTTCTTTCCAAGTTCCACCGAATTCGATCACACATGCCTGTAACATGTCTTCCAAAGTCTTGATTGTTCTCTCAGTTTGACCACCTGTCGCAGACTCGCAGTATGAAATGCCGTGCTCATCTTTAAAGTAGTTCCCATCAATTCCTGCAGCTCTTGCCAAAACTAGGAGATAAATCGCGCATCTCTATCGGACACAATATCATCCTTTGGTACACTATGCAATCGTATCACATTCTTCCTGTACCCATTAGGCAACTGAACCTTACTCCAATTATCCTTCATAGGAATAAAGTGAGCTGATTTTGTTAGTCGATCAATAATTACCCAAATCATGTTATTACCTTGTGGAGTTCTCGGTAATCGAACAATAAAGTCCATGGATAAAGATTCCCATTTCCATTCAAATACCTCTAGAGATTGAATTTTACCTTGCGGTCTCCTTTGCTCACCTTTGACTCGTTGGCAATTCAAATACTTGGCCACAAATTCGGCGACATCTTTCTTCATCCCAGGCCACCAGAAAGTTTTCCTGAGATCTTTGTAAAGCTTATCACCACCTGAATGTACTTAATAAGGAGTGCAATGAGCATCAGTCATGATTGCCTTCCTCATTTTAGTATCATTCGGTACACACCATCGCCCATCAAAGCGAAGACTTCCATCGGCATGAATCGAAAATCTCGAGTTCTCGGTGTCACTCAGCTTTCCCTTCCATTCCACGATCTTTGGGTCAAGTTACTGCTTCTTCCGAATGTCATCATATAGTTCTGGTTCGATCGTCAAGTCACTAATCGCATCCCCCTTCCAAATCATGTGAATGCCCATCATTCTCACCACATCCTTCAATTGCATAAATGATAACTTAGTGCACAAAGAATGTACACTCTTCCGGCTTAACGCATCGGCTACTACGTTAGCCTTCCCTTCTAGGTAGGTAATCTTCATGTCGCAATCGTCGAGTAGTTCCATCCATCTTCTCTGCCTCATTGATAGGCTATCGCACACCTAACAAAAATACCCTTTGGTACAACAAATTAATGTAGTATTTTTAGGGGGTCGAATCCACAAAGAAGCTAGGTAGTTCTATTATATTGCTATGGGTAGTCTTTCTATCTAGGTAGATTTAACGATTAGGTTGAGTTTGTTTGATTGCTAGAGAATGTAAAACAAATAATAATAAAAAATAATCTAGGGAATTTGGTTCAACATGTAAGATGTGATTGCAAAGATAAACATGAAATGATAATACATTGTTTAATTGTTTAGACTAATAAAACCGTCTCTCGACATTGGCATTACTAATCATAGATAGGCCTAATGGATCTCTCGATATGATTAAACCTCTCTACTGACACATGCGATTGTTCTTTACTCAAGGACCTTGCCTCTCGACTTATTGGAACGAGTTAACATATTTTAACCAATGTTAGCATGCTTTAACAAAGATTAACAATTAGAAACGTCTAGCATGTGAAAGGAACAATATAAACAATATTATGCATTTCCAAAGTATTCAATTTGCAACACTTTACTACATCTCTCCCCTAGTCCCTAGACTAGAGAATTAGCTACTCATGATTAAATTAAAACAAGTGTAGAATAATATAAATAACATAATGAAAGTGTAATAATAATAAAAGGAAGAAATACTTATACCAAATGAAGAACAAATACTTGAATAGAAGAACATAAACCAAAGGAAAGATTATATTAAAACTTTAATAGAAATGCTAAGAATTACAAGAGAATTATTGAGAGAATTTCTAAGTGTAAAAGTGTAAGAAAATGTAATAATGAGATGTCCTAAGAGTCGTATAACACCTATTTATAGTAGAATAGGAGGTGAAACGCATACGAGCATTGAAGAGGCAAAAGCGCATAGAAATCGGTCGTCCCGATCGGGATCACATGGTCCCGATCGGGACCATGGCTTTCCGGGTACATTGGATTAATTCTCCTCTTAATTGTTGATGGAATCCAATGTTCATGATAAATACCCTATTAATCACCCGGTAAAAGGTCTTAAATCCATGCATTATCTTCACATATGGTATCCTTTGCTCCTTAATTCCCTTTTGACATTATAATATGGCTTGACTTTGGTTGACCTCACATTTGTAATATGGTGCATTTTGTTGGTCCATCACCCATATTAATGCTCATCTTCCATACTTAGTCTAATTCTCATGCTCATAATTAGCCTTGATCCTCTAGTGTGATATTTAAGCTTATCTTGTAGTCATTTTAGCTCATTAAGCTAAGTTTACCTAAAAAACATGTCAAAACACAAAATACACTAGAGAAACTAATATTAGCTCAAAACACTAATGATAAGTGCAAAATGTCATGTAAATTAGAGCTAACATAGGGGGATAAAATATACAAATTAGGCACTTATCACTCATATTAGCTCATTTTGAGTGAAAATGTACTTTAAGCTCTTGTAGTCCGAAAACACTTTAAAAGTGGCTCCGTAGAGGTAATGTCTCCAGATTTTAAGAGCGAAAACTACAGCACCCAACTCCAAATAATGAGTAGGGTAGTTTTCTTCATAGGGTTTCAGCTTTCTCGAAGCATAAGCGATCACCTTACCATTCTGCATCAAAACACAACCTAAACCATTCTTCGAAGCATCAGTATACACTTCAAAATTCTCACTTCCTTCTGGCAAAGCTAAGACAGGAGCAGTTGTTAGACGTTCCTTTAAAGTTTGGAATGCCGCTTCACCGCTCTCGTCCCAACAGAATCTGGTGTCTTTCCTCATTGAAAAGTCCTTTACAAACTTTCGGTAGTACCCGGCCAACCTTAGAAAACTTCGAACTTTTGCTACATTCTTTGGTGATCCCCATTCTGACACTGCCACAATCTTACTTGGATCCACCGAAAACGTCTTCTTTAGAAATGATGTGACCCAAAAAGTGCACTATATCCAGCCAAAATTCGCACTTAAACAACTTAACATAGAGATTGTTATCGCGTAGATAGTTTGCAATACCAGTCTCAGATGCTCAACGTGTTCCTCCTTAGTCTTGCAATAGACTAAGATATCATCTATAAACACCACTACATACTGATCCAAAACCGAACTGAAAATCCGGTTCATCAAATCCATAAACACTGCCGGCATCCAAAAGGCATCACCACATACTCGTAGTGACCATACCGCGATCGAAAAGCGGTTTTAGGAACATCTTCGTCGCAAATCTTCAATTGGTGATATCCCGACCTTAGATCAATCTTAGAGAATACTCCAGCTCCACTTAGCTGATCAAACAAATCGTCGATCCTCGGCAACGGATATTTATTCTTCATGGTGACTTGGTTCAGCTCACGGTAGTCAATACACAGCCTCATGCTACCATCCTTCTTCTTGACAAACAAGATTGGTGCTCCCCAAGGTGATACACTTGGTCTAATATACCCCTTCTTTAACAATTCATCGAGTTGCTTCTTTAACTCCTCCAATTTTTTCGGCGCCATGCGGTATGGAGCCTTAGATATCGGTCCCGTTCCCGGCTTTAGTTCGATACTGAAGTCAATATCTCTCTTCGGTGGTAACCCCAGTATCTCATCCAGAAAAACATCCTCAAATTCTCCCACAACCGGTATTTTTGACGCTATAGGTATCTCCGATCGGCTATCCCGAATGTAGCAAAGAATCATTGGACATCCCTTTGGTAAATAAGACTTCAGGGTCATAGCTGCAATCAACTTAAACTTGGGTTTGATAACTAACCTGCAGTAAGACACACTCTTCCCTTTAGGACCTCTCAAAGTTACCTTTTTCTGATAACAATCTATCTTGGCTTTGTGTCTACCTAACCAATCCATCCCGACAATGATTTCAAACCCGTCTAAAGGAAATTCAAACAGATTAACCGGAAAATTCATCTCCCCAACATAAATTGACACATTCCTATACATTTTATTACAGGACACTGACTCTCCAGATGGTATAAAGACTTCATCTTTTACTAGTTCATGTTCTCCCAAACCCATAGTCTTGGCATGACTTCTAGACACAAAGGAATGGGTTGCCCCGAAATCGAATAAAATAAAAGATAGGGTGTTGTTGCCAGAAAATGTACAAGTGACGACTTGTGCGTCGTCCACCGCCGCCTGTTTGTCCCCATCATAAACAACTTTCCACTGCTCTTAGCTGGACCCCCTCCTTGCACTGTAGTTGTTGAAGTAGTCGGCCTAGCTGCCGTAGTCTGGTTCCCCACATTATTCGTGTGCTGAAAAGATCCTCCACCATTACCGTTCTGTCCATTCTGATTGTTCCAAGACCCAGCTGGCCGGTTATTAGCCATGCTCTAAGTCGGTGTCTGAGAGAAACCTACTTGGTATGATCGCGGCTGATAGGCTCCGCCTCCAGGACTCCGGCACTCGAATCTACGATGCCCTGTCCTTCCACAGTTAAAGCACTGCAGAGTAGAGAAGTCACTAGAGGTACGACCACCTCTACTCCCTCCACGAGATGTATTGCTAAAGCTCGATCTACACGAGTAGCCCCTCGACTGGGTGTGACCACCTCTCTTGTAGCTAGACTGGCTATTCCCGTCATTCTCAGCCTTCCTCTTGTTAGTAGCACGCTTCCTTGCTTCCTTAGACATGTCGATAAGCCGTTCGGCATGTCGAGTCCGTTCATAAAACTCAATCACATTTGGCTCATCTCGAAAAAAATAGCCAGACTCAACTGGCTCATCTCTGTATCTGCGGCATAGCGGGATAGTTTATTGAACTTGTAATAGTATCAGCTACCGACATTGCTTCCGTTATAACGAATGAATCAAACTCGGCCCCCAACTTATTGCGGACATGCTCCGGAACAAAGTGCTTCCTCATCTCTGATTTGAAAGCGGACCATAGGATAGGTTCCAGGCCCTGGATCCGATAGTACTCCTTAGCAGATTCCTTAACACCCTTCCACCATGTTCCAGCTTCATCCCTCAAGTAGAACGCAACTTGTTCCACTTGCAGCTCTTCCGGACATCTAACAACTTCCAGCAGGTTTTCCATCTCATGGTGCAAGTTATCAAGCAGCTTGGGGTCACCGGTACTCTCAAAAGTGGTGGGGTTGAAGCGAGAGATCGTGGTGCTCTTCTTAGATGCATCCACCACACCGCCCGGTTCTTTCCCGTTTCTCTTGATGACGTCGGTAAGACCCTCGTTCTGCTCAATCATCCTAGCTATCTCATCTAAGCTCATGTCAGCGGCTTGAATATACGCGACTGATCTCTTTGGCGGCATTTTGAGCTTATAGAGGTAAACAAGATAAACATAAGCATATAGCCTACGACTCAAAACATAATTACGTCCGCCTAAAGAGCACTCGGCCGAGTGGTGGAACAACTCGGTCGAGCTCAGCCAACTCAGTCGAGTAAGATCTTTACTCGGCCGAGTCACCTTACTCCAGTATCTTCCCAGAAAGGTACTCGAAATTAACTTGGTCTAATAACATTTGCACTCGGCTGAGTCAGCCTTACTTGGTCAAGGCACCCCTTAATTCGGTCGAGTACGCTAGTTCCAGAAGCTATTGTATATGTCACATCAACCCTACTCGGTCGAGTGGCAGATGACTCGGTCGAGTCGCCTCTACTCAGTCGAGTCACTGCCCCGCTCAGTTGAGTCATGTTATTTCGAACTACCCTTCTCACTTTCATAACATATCACTTTGTCTTTTCCTATTCGCATATTTCTATATATGGTACGAAGGCCATATAATAAACACGTAAACATGCCCAAATCATTCATATAAATTCACATTTGTCAAATATATATCACATTATAACACCTCGATATACCGGAGTACCCTGCCAAGGGCTACCCTAGCATATAAAGGCGTTACCATCTCGGATAACCGAGGTAGTAAACATCAAATAAACAATACGAGTACCTTTATTATATTAAAGTTTAAAGCGATACAACCGTCTCAAAGCAAACCAAACTGAAAGAGTAAAACAACTGTCTCAAAACATAAACTGTCTAACTATTGTCGGCTACGCTAAGCAAAGACTCGTGATGACTCTTCCTCCCATCCCGCAAGCACATCATCATCATCAAGCCCTGAACCTGCTAAGCCAACTGCTCACCATCCCCGAATGGATCACCACAATTTTTAAAACACATAAACGGGGTCAGTCAACTGAATATAAAAGTTAAGACAACACATCGGAAGCAAAAGTACAATACAAGCCAAACAATCACCCTTTCTCGAACTCTCTCTCCTTACGAGTAACTGACTACACGGCGAACCTTGTAGCCCTGTCAGATTACCGCCGCAACGATAATCCACACCGGCAGTGGGGGACCGCACCCTGATCCACCAAATCCCTACGCCATGAGCGAACTCAAGTCCTTAATGTGCACATCCCTCTTGGTTGAGAATCCCAAGAAGCGACAAAGGGGCGTGGGTCACCTCTCATAGTGACCCACTCAGCCGGAACCGTATCACAATCACAATCTCAACAGTATACAATAGCAATATATGAATACAATCAACAATCATCATCAAATCA
>JAGPOY010006943.1:2814-12822 GCA_018983105.1 Silene uniflora | reverse complement strand
CTCTCTCTAGTCTTCTTCTAATACAATTTCTAGAGAAATAAAACAATTCCTCACTAAAAATCAAAGATTACTAGTAGTAGTAATAATTTTTAGTTAGAATAATAATAAGGTAAACCCATTATTATTTCTAGTAACAAAATAATATTGGGTATTAAGATCGTCTCCTTGCTACGTACCTTTGGGCATCGATCTCACTATAGATCGAGTAGAGGAGCTAAGGAGCTAAATCGGAATCTCTTAAGAAGACTAACATTGGAAGGTGACCAAGTTAGTATAAACCGTTTTCGACGATTGTAAGAACCCGATTCTTTACTTATGTTAATTATTGCATGCATAAGATCTTGAATTTATGAGTATAAATTTAAACACTCATATGTGATATTAGTATGAACCGAAATGTGATTTCCAACACGATAGGACCTTATCTCGACCATTAGGAGTCTTAGAGGACATTCTTGTTCAGTTAGGAAAGTTCTTTATACCTGTCGACTTCGTTGTGTTAAATATACCCGAAGATTCATACACTCCCATTATTTTGGGAAGGCCGTTTTTGCATACTGCGCAGGCGGTTATAGATGTCGGGTTAAGGACACTGACTTTTCACATTGGTGGGGAGGACCTAGTATTTGCCCAGTCTGCGACCCATAAGGGTCCTATGCTTATTTTACCATGCCATGCTTTACCTCTAGTGGATGTTGAGCCTGAGTCGTATGTGCACGATGTTTCTGCTGCTCCGATTGTTGATGTTGAGCTAAAACCGCAATTACATGATTTTTCTACTATTGCACTTAGACCTCCGCCCCAACTTGGGAGCAAAATGGAGGAAAGGAGGCAATTTGGAAATTTCGAGATCAAACCGAAATTCTTGAACATCGTGGAAAGGAGGCAATTTGGTGGAAGTCCTTTGGAGGATCCCGATTTGCATGTGCAAAACTTTTGTGACTATTGCTCTTTAATTCGGCAAGCCGGTGTCACTCAAGATCAAATAAGGGAGATACTTTTCCCTATTTCGTTGAAGGATAAGGCGAAACTATGGATCACTAGCCTTAATCGAACCGCATTGGGTATCACCAATTAGCAAACTTTGGCTTTAACTTTCTACAAGAAGTACTTTCCACCGGAAAGGACTCAACAATTAAGGAGCCAAATCACTAGCTTCCGTCAACAAGGGCTAGAGAGCCTTTATGAAGCTTGGGAGAGGTACAAGGAGCTCCAAAGATAATGCCCACATCATGGGTTGGATTCTTTGTTTCTTGCTATCACCTTCTACAATTGGTGTACCGCCGAGACTCGCCGAATTCTCATTTCCGCCAACAATGGGCGGTTTGATCAAATTGACACTGATCTTGCTCTTAGCACAATTGAGTCCATGGCAATCCACGATGCTCAATATGTCAATTCCCGGAGTGTCCCTCCCAAAGGTAACCAAGACTCCTCCGATAACTCTCTTTTGTTAGCCAAAATTGCCATGCTTGAACAACAATTGATGGTTGGAAATGCGAGTGCTTCTCATCAACAAGTCAATGACGTGTCTATCACTAGCCAAATACCATATTGTGATGGATGCGGAGGGGCAGGTCATGTAGCTGCGGTATGTCAAGCATCTTATGCGGAGGTGTGTGCTTATCAAACTCTTAAGCAAAATACCTATCAATCCGGTAACTTTGCTAATACTTATACTCCCTATAAGAACACCAATATGTTGAATCCTCCCTAAACAATGCTTATGTTGTCCAACCTCAAAACAACTTCATAACTCCTCCACCAAATGGTTACATCCCACAACAAAGGAATATAACCCCACCGGGTTATAACAACCACCAACAAAGACCACCTCAAAATTCCCAACAAAACTTCCAACAAATCTAAGGGGATCAAGGGACGAGCAAGCTTGAGGGCTTAGTTATGCAACTTATGGCCAAATTTGAAAAGAGTGATCAATCTCACACCGCCGCTATCAAGATGCTTGAAACTCAAGTGGCTCAATTGGCCTCTTCCAACTCTCAAAGGTCGGCGGTTCAACTACCACCTCAAGGAAATCCACTGCATGCCACGGTCAATGTCATTCATTTACGGAGTGGTGCGAGTCATGAGGAGCCATCCATGACTTTGGATGATAAGGTGAGCCAAGAGACCAAGCTTGGAGGAGATGTGGATGAGGAGGCTAGAAAGGAGCCTATTGCTAAAGAGGTTGATGAGAAGATCCCCACATCAAAGGTGAAGGAGCCCGAGGTTTGTTTTAAAGTTCAAGTGCCATTTCCTCAACGCTTAGCAAAGAAGAAAGGGAGTCGTATGGGTAAGTTCATAGACATTGTTAAGAAACTACAAGTTAATGTGTCATTCATAGACTTGATCAACCAAATCCCTTCCTACTCCAAGTTCATGAAGGAAATCCTTACCAAGAAGCGGTCCTTAGATGATGTTGAGACCGTCGCTTTCGCCGGAGAGTGTAGTACACTCTTGCACTGTAAGTCTCCTCAAAAACTTAAAGATCCCGGTAGTTATTCCATACCTTGCACTATAGGCACATACCCAATTGATAAGGCCCTTTGTGACCTAGGTGCTAGTGTAAGTGTCATGCCCCTATCCCTTTGTAAAAAGCTTAGAAAGGGTGCTCTAAAAAGCACTAATATTACTTTACAAATGGCGGTCCGTTCCATGAAACAACCTTTAGGAATTCTAGAGGATGTGCCCGTCAAGGTTGGTAAGTTTTTCATACCCGTTGACTTTCTTGTTCTTGACATAGCCGAGGACTCTCACATCCCAATTATTTTGGGTAGACCATTTTTAAACACCGCGGGCGCGGTAATTGATGTGAAAAATGGGAAGTTAACCTTGGAGGTAGGGGATGACTGGGTCACCTTTAGCAAAAACAACACTGTTAGGAGCCCCATGTTTCAAGAGTCTTGTTATTTAACTAACACAGTGGACTCTATTATTGCTCCTTCTATGCCTCAATCTCTACTAACAGACCCGTCAGAGGTAGATGTTGTTGTTAATGTTCTTGTAGGTGAAGATGATAAAGGAGGAGAAGCTAAAGTGGATGCTCAAGAGCGTTATATGGACAACCGAACATAGGATTCGATGATGGGCTCTAAGAAGGATGCTAAAGAGCCTTCAAAGAACGGTCTTTCACGCACTCAAGTTAGGAGTGTTCGGATGGCGCTTGCTAAGAAGCGGTGGGTATGGATGAAGAGAGTGACAGCTCAAATGCAAAGACTTTTTGGAAGTAGTCATCTCAAAGACAAGTATTGATCGGTTTTCACTATCACTTGCGTCGTGCGGGACGTTAAACCAGCGCTTCTCGGGAGGCAACCCGTGTTTTAATTTATTATGTTTTTCAATTTCCGCATTTTATTGTTTTCATAGAATTAGTAATAAAATTCTAAACTAGCTAAATGATTTGTGTTGTGTTTATAGGTGTTGGAAGAAGAGAAGAAGGTCCAATTGATATTAGCGTGCTTTTCCATGTTACAATCCCGTTCGGGGACGTAATTATCAAATTTGAGAAGCTAATTATCAATCACGGAGAGCAAAGTCAAAACGCCTAAAATCGGTCAATCCCGATCGAGGTGACATGTTCCCGATCAGGACCGTGGTCCTCTACTGGGCTGGCGTTAATTATACACGGGTATTAGGAAATGCATTAAATTGAGTGTTTCTTCATTCTCCTATACTCGACGGGTATTCATCTCCTTCCTTCTTCTCTATTTTCTTCCTTTCTCCATTAAAATACACTAAAATCTTTCCCATTTTCATCCCCCATGTCTATGCTAGCTTGGGGGAGGCTAGCTAGTTTAGTACGTATGTTATTTCTTTGCATTTTAGTATAGTTTTCTTGCAACCCATGTCTATGCCCTTTTTATAGCCCTATTTCACATGATTTAATCCTAGCTACATTATAAATTGCCTACCTTTGTCAAGCTAGTAGCTATGTTGTGGTGTTGGGATGCTCAAATTAGGATGGTTCTTAAGTTTATATCATTGTGATTTGGTTACCGGATTATTGTTTTTCCGGAGTATTGTGAAAGTATGAATTGGAGCAAGAAAGAAAAAGGAAAAAAGATGGTAAAAATTGAAGCAAGAAGAGAAATGAAAAATGTGTTGTTGCTTGAATGAAAGAAAGGAAGAAGAGGTTAAGAATTTCTCATATGATTATTTCTAAGTTTTGGAGAAACTTCTTATGGTTTGCAATGCATAGAAGTATTTGTCTTCTACTTGTGTGTTTGGGTTGGTATAAGCATTCTTGATGGTTTATGTTGCTAGCTTGACATTAGCTCCACAAATCCAAAATCATTTGTCCCTCTTATGTCCCATGTCACAAAATAGCCTTCCACTACCCCTTGGTTTCATTAATTGCTTTGCATTTTGATTGTTTGGCTTATGAATTGATTGTTTATCATATTACATTGCGGGCACATTCTCACGAGTCGAGGATAGTTGAGTGATTTTTCACAAAATTGTCCTTAACACAATTTGAGTGATGAGTGAACCGTGAGAGTCCGAAAGTCAAAAGATCATGGAAATGCCGAAAAGTCTACTTGAACTTGTCCATGCTACGCCGTCATATAAATCCCATCCATATTTTGCTTTTTCTCATGCCCTTGTTGTTTAGGGATGAGAGTCATTTGCTTGTTAGCTATATGGGATTTACATGGTACGGATGATTGCTTGCTTGACAAGCAAGGACTTGGCTTGGGGGAGTTTGATAAGTGCTTAATTTACATAATTTATCCCCATAGATTAGCTCTAATTTACATGTCTTTTAGCACTTATCTTAGTGTTTTTAAGCTAACATTTGTGTTTCTAGTTGTATTTGGTTATTCTAACATGTTTTGTAGGATCATGAGCTTTTTGAGCTAATTACTACAAAATGAGCAACTAAAGGAACAAGGCTAAGTAAAAGCACAAGTTTGGACTAGCAAGAAGGTTTTGCATGGATTTTGCATGAACATGTTAATGGATTAAGGAAGAAAATACAAGAAGAAGTCAATGCAAGTCAAGCCCAATTGTTGGAAGTCCAAGTTGAGTGCAAGAGCATAGGATGCCAGAATGCTTTGGATGCTCACAAGAACAGTTGATGCTTAAAAGTGCAATTAACCGGAGGAATTAAGAGGGGTTAATGACGTACTTTGGATTCCTCAAGCAATTAATAGAGCAATTACGCAATTATACCCGGGGAGCTTATGCGTGCCTTTTTCATACATTTATTCTATTCATTTCGCACGCATTTATATGCTTATTAAGTAGCGACGAGCTACTATTCTCCCATGAATTGGCTACTTTGGGTTATTTTGTATTCTATGCAGATATTGGACTAGAACGTGTCTAGACAAGCCAAAACCCATCCTTGGAGTTGCAATCTCGACGTTGGTGGGAAACAAGCTCGGAAACCGTCCTTTATGAGTCCTTAGTGAAGTAAGGAAGCTTAACGAGCAAAAGAAGAGTTTTACGCCGCTAGTGCCTACTTTGAAGAGCCATAACTCGAGTTCTACAAATGATAATCAAGTTATTCAAATTAGAGGTGAAAACTTATCCTGTTACCTTTCCAACGCCACCAAAAATGCTTGATTTTCCCAAGTAACGAAGAAATGGCGCCCGTTTGAAGTTCAGTGCGCGTTGTAGGAAATACGCGCCGAGGAAAAGTCGATCAACTAGTTATTATAGTCGATCGACTGGTTACTGTTGTCGATCGACTGACACTTTTTGGTCGATCGAATTCTTTGATGATTGAAGATCTATGTTCGTTTTATTTAGTCGATCGACTACTTTTGTGGTCGAACGACTACTTTCTATTATGACCGAGATTTGTGAGCTGTTATCTCGGTCGTTTAGATGCTTGTTTAAGAATTTCTAGTCTTCTTATTATTTAAGGGGAACTCAGTAAACATTATTAGGTTATCTTTTTACTCAGTAGAAACTTGATTACGTTACTTTGGCTTTAATATTTCGGATCTGAATCTTGCAACTTTTCCTCTATCGTTTCTGTAATTCAATCCCTCCTTTTTATTTGCTTTATTTCGTTTACTGTTTTATTCTCTTGTTCTCTTATTTCTCTATTTTATGTTCAATTGTTATTATCCTTTATTAATTATGTCTGATTCAATTTCTTTGTTCATCATTGTTAGTCTTATTAATTCACTTATGCATAGCTAATCCCTTATGCTAGGATTTAGGGGATCCGCGGTCTTACGATGGTATATTGATTAAGTTAGTAGAACTAGCATTTACTCCGTCTGAATTGTTAATCGTAGCATCTTATTGCGGTTTAATTGGTTATGTGCACGTGATTGATTGACCATCTTGTCAAACCTTGACCTGGATCAAGAGATTGGAAAAGGCGAAGACTTGCTATGAACAATAGGATAATCTAATTAGGGCGAGAGCTATTAGAATTCTAGGGCGAATAGTGGACCGAGAGGACCTGTTCAGTCCCCTTCAGACTGTTTACTACTGATCGTTGACCTTACTCTTGACCGTTGTAGACCGTGGTGAACCGACTGTCCTAGCTATTTCTCTCTATATTTTTTTAGACTTGATTTCATACCTGTTTATTTCCCTTTTTGCTACATTAGTTTAGTAATCAATCAAAACAACCCCCAAAATTTGGTTACTCAAACAGACTTAGATTTTACGAATAGAACATTTGCCATCCTGTGGATACGATCCCGACTTCCCCTACTACATTAGTTTGGGCCAATTGGTTTATCTTTGATTAGGTGTGCGATTTAGCCTGTCAGGAGGCACGATCCCGATCGGGTTGGCCTAGTCCCGATCGGGACAACACGTTTCTATGCCCTCTTTGATCATTTACTACGTTTCACCTCCTATTTCACTATAAATAGGAGGTAGCATTCGGCGTTTAGAGCATCCTTTTCTCATATAATTTACATATTTCCTTAGCATAGCTTAGCATTTTTCACATATATTTCTCATAAAGTTTAGAACTAGTTGTTTACATTTAAGCTTTCCTTTGTCAAACATTTCCATTCAAGTTCTTAATACAAGTTCTTTTACAAGTTTTATTGGGTTATTTGGTTTATGTTCTTCCATTACAAGTTTTATTTCCTTAATTCGGTAATCGTAGTTCTTCCTTTATTTCCTATCTTATTTTCATTAAGCTTTTTATATCATTTTCCCTTAGTTTTAATCTTAGCATGAGTAACTAGTTCTCTAGTCTAAGGACTAGGGGAGACATGTAATAAAAAGTGTGTGCAATATGACATAACTAGTAGATGCATAATATTGTTCATAATGTTTCTATCACATGTTAGCTTTGGTTAAGATTAGTCTATGTTTAAAGCGCACGAACATTGGTTAAGTGGGTTACCTCGTTCCATAAGTCGAGACACACGGGACTTGAGTAGGACTTCGCACGTGTTAAGTAGAGTGGCCTAGTAAGATCGAGAGCCTCTAGGACCCATTCTATTTCTATATATGGTTGACGATGCTAATGTCGAGAGGCGGGTGTCTTAAAACCTAAACAATTAAACATTATTATATCATCTCATGTTTATCATATGCATTCACAACTTTTACATGTTGAACCAAAATCTCTATATGCTTTTTATTATTATTATTTATATTTTTAATCAACCAACCAAACAAATCAAATCGTTCAAATCGACCTAGATAGAAAGACTACCCATAGCATTATAATAGAACTACCAAGCTTCTCTGTGGATTCGACCCCTACATACTACATTCATTTGTTGTACCGTTACGGTATTTTTGCATAGGTGTGCGATATCCTATCAAGGTAGAAAAGAGAAGGATCAAAACTTTTACTCCATATAAGATTGTCGGTGTTACTAAAACTATTTTGTTACTTTATTATAAAAAATATTGTTATCATTATATCCACTAAAGCTGTAATATAAATGTTAAGTAATGAGTAATGACTCTAATAATACAATCAGATAATTATAGAATTATTATTTAAATAGTGTTCATTAAAAAAGTGTTCGTTGCCATCGTGTTTATTTTTAAAAATAATAGTGAAATATTTATATCACGGCATACATACAATATGTCGATGAAAGTTGAAAAAATATTATCTCCTTTAATTTTAAATGTCATAGAGTTTTTATTGCATGGAATTGATAGTATGGCCTAGTTAAAGAAAGAATATAATGAAGCTCCAAAGCCCAATATAGAGCAACTCATTTAGTTGGAAAAACTTTTAGTATAAGGGGAATTAGTAAATTCTTAAAATTACACATCAAGATAATACTTTGTGAAATTTAATAAGTTCTTAAACTGGATAATGAATTCATGAATATATTAAACTCCAAAGATTGTCCCACATCTCAAGAATATCTTAACTCCGTAATAGAGAAACTCATGTTCAACTAACAAATGATCTTATTGAGCACATTTGGCAAAAATTCAAGTAATTGTATTTTTTTATTACTATTGAATGTTGTTTATTTCTTTTTTTAGTTAAACATGTTTTTAATATTCTAGTGTCATGTTGCACTTATTTTCAAGGTATTTGGCTTTTAAATTACTATATGTAATAGTTGTTTTAATAAATCTTATTAATAAAATCGTATTTCTTTTTTGTTTTTTTATTTAAAAAACCTGATTTATATTAACCGTAAATACATTTATAACTATTATCAAAATAAAATTATGATGTAAAGATATAATAAAAATATATGATGTTAGAAAATGAGGAACTGGGTCTAACTAAGACTTGATAAAATACCAAAATCAGGAACTAGGTCTAGTAATTAGGTTAAGAAGTATATATATTAGTATTTTAATGCAGGAACTAAGTCTAGATAGGGTTTCAGGAACGACTGATAAACGTAGTATAATAGAACATAATATGATTGTTTTTTTTGCAAAACATTAAATATAAAATACAGTTTTTGTCATAACCTACAAAAATGGACAATAAAATTAATCTCGCTTGAATATAGCCAGACGGCCTCCTTGCGTTTTGAGAAGCAAACACATTAACTATATCTTTATATTCCAATTTTTCTAAAATATCATTCTCGATCGCAATCAACGCTAAACCATTGAGCCTTTCTTGTGACATTGTAGTTTGCAAATAAGATTTCAATAACTTGAGTTTCTAAAAGCTTTTTTCCGCACTTGTAACAGCTACTGGAATAGTGAACATGACTCTATATGAACTAATCACATTAGGAAAACAACTAAAATTCTTCAATAAGTTTAACACCTCAACCGCTCTCAATTTCTCCTTAGGCAAGACCCCCCCTCAAAAACTTTAACTCCATGTATAAATCAGTTTCATTAATGTCGGCTTGTTCATCTTTCTTAAGGGCATCTTCAAGACCTATCAACATAATTTTAAGGCGTGTCTTCCATGGAGAGAAGTCTTTCAGAAGTAAAAAAAAAAAAGCCAAATACATTCCAAACTTTTGATATTTTTCAAACCTCCATTTTAATGAATTAATGGCTTGATCAACAATGAATAAAAAATAATTAACCCAGAAGGATTCCTCGGCACATTGATTATTAACCACTGATGGGTCATTTTGATTTTCAACAAGTTGCCTCTTTCTTCGAATTACTCGTCTTGAGGAAATACAGGGTTGCCATTTATTTCAAGAGCAATCTTTTTAACTTCTTCAATAGCGTTCTCAAGACCAGTTTTTCAGAATTCCTCAAAGAAAGTAATAACTAAACCCTTCCTCTCTTTAATTGCAACATCTATAAACATATCCTTCGATTGCAAACTCTTGCTCACCAAATTAACATGAAACAACATTTCATACCAAATAATTATTGCCACTAAAAACTCAAAATCACCAAATTATTTTAATGCAAGAGATTTTGCTTGACTCCTTATTTTGGAATCATTGTTTTTTTCGGCTACATCAAGCAAAGTTTCTCGTAGGTCCCCAATTTGGAATCTTATAGCCCTTATACTTTCAATACCGACTCTCCCAACGGGTGACTGATAATGGTTTAAGAGTTAACTTTTTTACATTATTTTGTAAAATTTTCCATCTTTTATTTGAATTCGCAAAT
>JAGPOY010006942.1:0-10008 GCA_018983105.1 Silene uniflora | reverse complement strand
TTAGGTAAAAGTTTAACTTACCCGACTCAGAGTTGATTGAATGCGAGTTTCAGTTGGACACGACCGAGGTGACATGATTTTTTTTGTTGCCATGGACACGCATGTTAGCCGGTTTTAGATGTGTTATTGGGTCAGGCCTTTCTAAAAATTGGAAAAATCATTTGTCAAAGACTGTTTATTAGCGGACCTAATGAATCAAGTCTACTGGGTCATCTCATCCATAACCAGCTTTAACTCAGCATAACCCTAACTTTTAACTCTAATACAACTTTCGATCACAAATTCCCAGATCCTTAAGCCGCCCCCTAACCTACCCGAGTCTATGACCACTCGAGCCGCCCAACCCTCAATCTAACTTGACCCGCTTGACCCAAACTTGGCAAACCCATCCCACATCTAGGATTGGGTCGGAGTTAGTCCACCTAACCCAAAACCCGTACCCGTACCCGTACCCGAATTCAACCCGACCCAATCTAACCCCTCCAACAAGAACAATAGCATTGCCATTGCCATAAGTCCAGAACTGGTTCAAAGACCCCGCAAAATCCCCTTCCTCTACTCCCATAAACCCTTGGAAAAACCTCCATTAAAACCACCCCAAAAACCACCGGAGTTAAGGGCAAAACCGTCCAATGCAAGCCCTAACTCTCCGCCGTGCAGTCCGCGCACTCACCACCACCCTCCCACACTTCACACGCAAATCCCCCTTTATTCCCAAACTACCCCTCCTCGCCACCTTCACCACCACCTCAACTACCCCTACAAATATCCCAAAATATCTCAATACCACCTGCTCAACACCAATTTACCAAAGTACCCTTGACTCCAAATCACGTGACAGTGATGTTGATGAGATTGACCCGGATGATGTGCTGAGGGTAATTTCGGGATTTGATACAGAAAGTGTTAGGTTAACGGAAACGGATGCATTTGCTGCTATTGATTTAGCACTTGATTCTGTTGTTAAGATATTTACTGTTGCTAGTAGTCCTAATTATCTTCTTCCTTGGCAGAATAAATCGCAACGCGAAACTATGGGTTCTGGTAATTGTTTTTGTTTACCTTGTTTATTCTTTGTAAGCGTGTTTTAGTTAAAGGTAAATAAATGATCGAGACGGAAGGAGTAGTAAAGATTATAGCTTTGATGATTTTTGAGTGTGGTTGTGTTGGTGTTAGTTAGTGGCAGCCTGGCAGGGTTAGGATTTGCTCACCTTTTTATTCTTTGTGAATTGTGAGCGTGTTTTAATTGAACGTAAATAAATGATTGAGACGGAGGGAGTAGTATTTTATAGTTCTGGATGCAAAGGTTGGAGCTTTGATGGTTTTTGAGTGTAGTTGTGTTGGTGTTAGTTAATGGCGGGTTAGGATTTGTTTACTTTTGTATTCTTTGTGAGCGTNTTAATTGAAGGTAAATAAATGATTGAGACGGAAGGAGTAGTATTTTATAGTTCTGGTTGCAAAGATGATAGCTTTGATGGTTTTTGAGTGTGGTTGTGTTGGTCATGGTTAGTGGCGAGATTGTGAATTGTTTACCTTTTTTATTCTTTGTGAGCGTGTTTAATTAAGGATAAATAAATGATTGGGATGGAGGGAGTATACTTTTGGATGCAAAGATTATAGCTTGATGATTTTGAATGTAGTCATGTTTGTGTTCGTTGGTGTCGAGGTTAGGATTTGAAGTTATGGGAGCTAAAGTGAGGATTGGAAAAGAGGCGAGTTGGTGTTGTTATAGAGTAACTTTTGGAAGTTTGAAAATTTTAACTAAAATGTGAGTATTACTTATTTGCTAGTCAATTGTTTAGCTAAACTAATATTGTTGGAGTTATGGGTTTCGAAGATTATAGCTTTGATGATTTTTAAGTGTGATTCTGTTGGATTTTAGTTGGTGGCGGTGTTAGGATGTTAAGTTACGGGAGCTAAAGTGATGGTTGGAAGCTTTATGAGGCAGGTTGATTGTTGTAATAGAGTAACTTCGGAAAAAAGTTTTAAAAGTTTTAACTATAATGTTATTCAGTCCATCTTAGTTGATTGTTTGACTATTGAAATAATTGAGACAGAGGAAGTAATATGTTGCATTGCTTGAGGCGACATTCTTGGCTAGCCCCTATTCGATATGGGTGTTAGGAGTAACTTGATACGTAAAATATGTGCTTTTATGTATTCTCTCATTTCTGTACTAGTGAGGGTACAATTGAGTACATTTGGATCACCGTAGAGGTGGGATTAGAACTTGAAACGATTCTCAATATTGTTCTTGGTTGTATACTTGTAGTACTAGGGTAAGTTGTTAACTCTCATGAGTGGTGTTGCTCGATGACTAATTTTAGAGTCTAATCTGGATGATGATGACGTAGTCATTTTTCTGTTTGGAGGATGGTAAAAAGTTTTTTGAGTGTGAACGTGTTTTAATCAAAGGTTAATTTGTGGTAAATGATTGGGACGGAAGCAGTAGTATTTTATTGTTATGGATGTAATGATTATGGCTTTGATTTTTTTGAGTGTGGTTGTGTTGGTGTTAGTTAGTGGCTGGTTAGGATTTGTTTACCTTTTTAAGTCTTTGTGAGTGTGTTTTAATTGAAGGTAAATAAATGAGTGGGAGGGAAGAAGTAGTATTTTATTGTTATGGATGTAAATATTATAGCTTTGATGATTTTTTAGTGTGGTTCTGTTGATGTTAGTTAGTGGTGGGGTTAGGGTTGTGTAGCTTTTTTATTCTCTGTGGCCGTGTTTAATTAAGGGTAAATAAATGATTGGAATGGAGGGAGTATACTTTTGAGTTTTGGATGCAAAGATTATGGCTTGATGATTTTGAATGTAGTTATGTTTGTGTTAGTTGGTGTCGGGACTGTCGGGGTTAGGATTTGAAGTTATGGGAGCTATAAGTGATGATTGAAAATTTTATGAGGCGAGCTGGTGTTGCAATAGAGTAACTTTGGAAAAGGTTTGAAATTTTTATCTAAAATGTGAGTATATGTGCTAATCAATTGTTTCGCTAAGCTAATATTGTTGGAGTTATGGGTTGCGAAGATTATAGCTTTGATGATTTTTAAGTGTGGTTCTGTTGGATTTAGTTGATGGCGTTGTTAGGATTTGAAGTTACGGGAGCTAAAGTGATGATTGGAAGCTTTAGGATGCGGGTTGGTTGTTGTAATAGAGTAACTTCGAAAAAAAGTTTTAAAAGTTTAACTAAAATGCTACTCTGTCCATCCTAGTTGATTGTTTGACTATAGGAATATTTGAGACGGAGGAAGAAATATGTTGCATTGGTTGAGGCAACATTCTTGGCTAGCCCCTCTTTGTCATGGGTGTTAATGTGATAAAATTATATGCTTTTATGTATTATCTAATTTCTGTACTAGTTAGGGTACGACTGAGTACAATTGGATCGCTTCATCACCATAGAGGTGGGATCAGAACTTGGAAGGATTCTCAATATTGTTTTTGGTTACTAGTGTAAGTTGTTACCTTTCATGAATTGTTTAGCTCGATGACTAATGTTAGAATCTAATCTGGATGATGATGTAGTCATTTCTCCGTTTCACTTTGGAGGATGGTAAAATTTTTTTTTTTTTTTACCCTAGTGGTTGAACAAAAAGGCTTGACTGATATGTTGGGTGACAACAATCAGAGCTAACATGGTTTGTAGAATTCAGTAGTAGTTGAGATCGTACAGTCTGTTGTATTGTCAGAAGATAGTGGAGAGGTATCCATGTAAATTGCAAAACAAAGTTGAAGGGTTTGTCCTTTTAGGTAGTAGAACTTAAAAGTTAATCAAGTTTTCGTGGAACAGACGCCCTCTATAGAGTTACCGTATATTTCAATAGGTGATTAGTTTGCTAACCTAACTTATTCAAGGATATGTTTTGAATGTAGGATTTGTTATTTCTGGGAGAAGGATCATCACTAATGCCCATGTGGTGGCGGATCAGACATTTGTCCTTGTGAGGAAACATGGATCTCCTACCAAGTATAGAGCAGAAGTTCATGCGGTTGGACATGAATGTGATTTGGCGATCTTAGTTGTTGAAAGTGAAGAATTTTGGCAGGGAATGCAGCATTTGGAACTCGGAGACATTCCTTTTTTGCAAGAAGCTGTTGCTGTTGTTGGTTATCCTCAAGGTAATGTAGTATATGCGTATGGCTGTACAGTGATCTGTTTTAAAGGTTGGATTTTGTCATTGATCTAAATCTACTTTGCATTACTAAGAAAATAAATAAATACGGTATTGACGAAGAGTGCGCTAGGAAATGCTTTAACCATCTGCATGGCTGAGTAACACAAAACTATGGGCCCCCTTAGGTTATGGTGTTTAATGAAGTGGAATATTTATGTACTCCGTATCTTATATAGGAGATTCCTTTGAATAAGCAAGCACTCATCTTTACTGCAACCAATTACAATTACATACGAGTAGCATATGTACAATAGTTAATTACTTATGTTTATAACAAATTGGTCAGAATGCACTAATCAGACCTCTATAACCTCGCCATAGGGCCATAGATGAGAGCCATTGAGACACAGTATTGTTGTTTGATCCGAAGTATCATATACCCTGTCTATGAATTTGAGTTGGATACCTTCAAACGCCACGGCTCCACTATATTACTCATTACTCAAGGAAATGACAGTATTTCAACCCTTTAACTTTGGCTTTACTCTGATATTCAGACACAAAACTTTATGCTAGTCCAGAAAGATGGGACAACTTGGAATGTTTTGCAAAATAGCCGTGTATAATAGTCAGATCTCAAGCACCATGTTGGATGTGACACTTGTGATCGAGGTTGAATAACTTAGCTGGGAAATACTTGTAAAACCTTGTAGGCACATTCTGCAAATGACTTCACTAGTACGCTAGCTAGTTTTGTTTTCTGATAGTTCTCTTATAACGAGAATCTTACACTGTATTTTGTGTTGCTCGATGTTTGTTAGTTCAGAGTTTATCGTTAAACTATATTCGCAATTTATGGTTTTGATTATCTTGCAGGAGGGGACAATATCTCTGTAACAAAAGGCGTCGTTTCCAGAGTGGAGCCAACACAGTATGTTCATGGTGCTTCTCAGTTACTAGCAATACAGATTGATGCAGCCATCAATCCAGGAAATAGTGGGGGACCGGCAATCATGGGAGATAAAGTTGCTGGAGTAGCTTTCCAGAATCTTTCAGGTGCAGAGAATATTGGGTGAGTCTTCTTTATGTGAGAATTCATGACTTATGTGAAAGTATGTTACTTCAACTCTTCACTGTTAGAGTTGTACCCTTGGCCGAATGACACACAAGGATATGTGTATGCAACTCATACCCGACTCTTACCAATTTGACACTTCACTTTGAAGAGCCAAAAGCGGGCCACGTAACAAAGTAGCAGAACATATTTCATGTGAATCATTACGTATAATCTCTCTATTTCACTATAGAAAACATTAAACATCTCATTTTATTAAGATATACGAAGTACTTATGTTTCGAAGATCCCTGTTCGACAAAGTCCCTGCGTCTGAAAATCAAGTCTTGTAGAGTTTCCACACTTGGATATGTCCCCTTTGTTCATGACCTATATCCGAGTCACAGTAATATATACTCCACACATGCTAAGAGCCAAAGAAGCGTCCATCCCCCCTGGCTCAGCTAGAGAGGCGTCCTCCTTTTGCTCTTGTCAATGCATTGAACATCTAAAATTTGATGTAAAATATTTTCAAAATTGTTGTCTGCAGCACCTTATTTTCTTGGTCTCTTATTTGATTCTAAATTTCCTTTTATAGTTACATCATTCCGGTGCCAGTGATAAAGCACTTCATAGCTGGTGTAGATGAACGTGGTAAATATGTAGGCTTCTGCTCGTTGGGTCTGTCATGCCAAGCAATGGAAAATGCGCAGATGCGTGAACACTTTGGTATGCATCCTGGAATGACTGGTGTACTCATCAGTAAAATTAATCCACTTTCCGAGGCACACAAGATTCTGAAGAAAGATGATGTTCTTCTTGCATTCGATGATGTGCCTATAGCTAATGATGGGACAGGTATTTGTTTTGTTGCTTGGTGGTGCAGCATTTATAAATTTGAGTATTTATGCCATACTTGCAGACTACCGAGGATTCTAATCGCTGTTGGTGTGTGTCGCGAAGACTAGTTGTCCACTTCTCCTTGAGTCATTATAAACTTAGAATAAATGGAGGAATTATGTACTTGCAGTGTCTTTGTATTGCATATCGATTGTTTAAGGGGTCCTTTGAATGCTACACCCAGTCTCAAAGATAGCATTCTAGTTATCTTTGTTGTTTCTGATATTCTGAATTATTCACTGTTCTGGGCAGTTCCTTTCAGGAATAGAGAGCGAATAACTTTTGATCATCTCGTCTCCATGAAGAAACCAAATGAAAAAGCTGAGCTGAAGGTGTTAAGAAATGGGGAGGAGTGTAGTTTAACGATAAATGTTAAACCGGTGAGTTACCATCATTACTCAAGTTTTCCTTTTATGATGATATGTAAGTAGTATATCCCCTTTATTTGGCACGAAGTATCTATTTGTTATTGACTCCACAAATAGAAATCATTTCTCATTCCGCTGCTTCTTTTTTTCGTTGTTGTTGCTGTTACCTGTTGCTGTGTTGAATACTCTCTGTGTTAGTTACAGTTTATCCCTATTTTGAGTTTTGATTCTCTTTTGTTACTGGTTGCTTATACGACTGTATATCAACTTTAGTGATTATCCTCATTTGATCTTAGCGATTAATTGACGTCAACTTTGATCATTATTTTTTCCAAATATATGTAAACTGTACATAACATAATATAAAATTTGTCATAACTTATTTTTATAAATATTTGTAAACTGTACATTATATAAAATTTGTCATAACAACTTTTTTTTTTCTCACTTTTAAAAAGTTGTTACCATTTTATATTGAGATAATACATCCGTTATGGACTTATAGTTGACATCGTTTGACCACCAAAGCCAAATGAAGACAATATAAAGGGATGGACTGTATTTAGTAATATTATTGATGCCTAAGGTTATTTTGCTGTGTTGTTTGTGGAAGTATTGTGTAGTTAATCTTTCTGTCTCACTATATTACACCTTTAATAGATTACTTTTATATTATATTATTATTAACTCGTCTTTTTTTCAATTGCAGCTGGAGCCCCTTGTTCCTGTCCAGCAATTTGATAAACTACCTAGTTACTACATATTTGCTGGTCTCGTTTTCATCCCGCTTTCCCAGCCATATCTCCATGAGTACGGAGAGGATTGGTATAATGCTTCACCTCGAAGATTGTGTGAGCGTGCTTTAAGAGAGCAACCTAAAAAGGTCGGTGAACAGCTGGTCATACTATCTCAGGTACTTTCTTACTTCTTTTCTTCTGATGACATTTTCTATTTAAGTCACTGTTCCGATGAGCTTGTTGTAGCTCTATCTGGTATCTTCTGTAAAGCTTTCTCGGTCCAAATCGAACACTCAAAATAAATTACGGCTGCCGTTTCTTCTGCAAAATTTACATATGTTACTGATGCTCACCTTTTCAGGTTCTGATGGATGACATTAACGCGGGATACGAGCGTCTGGCAGAATTACAGGTACGATGATGGTCATATTTTGGTCAGATGCTTCTTTATGCTCTTCTATCATTCTGTGCATATTGATGCGCTGGTTGATCTGTTATTTCTAATTATCACGACAGGTGAAAAAAGTGAACGGAATGGAGGTTAACAACCTAAAGCACGTCTGCCAGCTTGTAGAGGATTGTAATGAAAAGAACTTGAGACTTGATCTTGATGATGATAGAGTTATTGTATTGGACTACCAGAAAGCTAGACTCGCAACCTCCCGAATTCTGCAGCGACATAGAATACCCTCTGCCATGTCCAGTGATCTTGTCGCTAACGAAAGAGAGGAACAGAAACCAGCTGCATGCCAGAACTGAGTTGTTCCTCCCCCCAATTTTGCGTTGGGGCTCTTATTTAAGTCTAGCTTATTGCTAGACTATTTGTACTAGCCGTGGTAGCATTAGTGAGGTAATAGACTTGTCGGATGGCCAAATGGGTCATTCAAGAGGGATACGGCTTTGTTTGCATTCGAATTAGGTCGTTTAGTCTGTCATATTGGATTTTTAGTTTCGGGTTTTGGGTTGTAATTGGGTTCGCCTGCTCGGATGCAGGCCTTCTTAAATTATTAATTTTTTTTTTCACGGCCACTGCTCCACAGAAAGTGGCAACATTTTGTATTCTATAGGCAACATGTATAAAAATGACACTTGTGCTTCAACTTTGATTTTCCAAGTATTCAATAGAATTACCACATCTTAACTTTTTTTCAACTCAATTACCATTTGAATGTTCAAATGATCTTGGTGAGGAATATTTTAATTACTGTTAAACAAATAATTGGGATAAAAGGAATATAATAGTAGTTTCTTCGTTTTTATATTGTCTCGTTTTTCTTCCTGATAGTCAACTTTGACTATTAAACTGTCCAAATGGCCACATTGTTGCAATAATACAATTTGATTTATCGTATTTGATTTATCAAAACAATTATCGCTATATTTTTAAAAACCTATCTATTTATCTATCTATATACTTAAAAGATGAACTTTTAGAGCGATTTTATTGGCTGTTGCTTTGTAGCGATTTCATTGGCTATTGATTTTGTTGAATAAACTATGTGTTTTAAAATATTATTATTGAAAATTTAAAATAAAAGAGCTAATTAATTAAAGGATTAAAATTTGGAGTCCAGCATTCTATCCTATACAATTTTCTATTACCATACTGATAGCTTCATACCTAGAATTTAAAAATAATAAAATAAAAGTTTATGTTGTTAGGTATTTCACACGTATTATATACGAGTAGTTTGTTTGATGTTTAGCGCCGTAATACCGACTCTATGTATTATAGTTTAGTATTACCAACCATGGATAACTTTTATGCTTTTAAAGTAGTAAGAAACATTGTTTGAATTACATAGAGTTTGTTGTTCTTGCTTTAATATTGTAACAATACTTTCATGCTTAATTTCATACGCATGCTTTCGATAAGTACTTAACCACATGATACGATAAGTTAACCACTTGATAGGTAAAATTGAAATTGTTAAAGGTGAGGGAATTGTAAATACAATAGTGATCAAAGCTAATATGTGAGTATGTATCCCGTTGTTCTTCTTGTGATCGCATACAAATCGTGTGATCAAAGCGATAGAATTGTTAGGCGCTAATAGATAGACTTTACAAGTTACAACCAATAGAGAACAATGATACAGAGTGATTAAAAGTTCTTAGGATCATAACAAAAAGAAGACAAACTGGGCTCAAATACATAATCTTCTACCTCTGTATGTATATAAACATTGCGTCTATGTCAAAACTTTGACTTTTTTTTTTGGTGGAATGTAAAAAATATTATTAATGAGCAAGAAACACCGTACAATCAATATTCAGCCTTAGCTGCATTACATCAGATCATTAAGCAACATTCATAACACAACCTATTCGACCATATCTACGACAATCCTAGAGAATGCAGCCAATGTGCAGGGACCCTGTGTTGCACTCTACCACGCTGCTGAAACCATTCCTTTACATCAGTCTTCACTACCATTACCAGCTTAGCTGGTTGTATCAATTAAGCATCCTCCCTACAAACATTCCTAGTCAGCCAAAGTCTATAGATGAGCCCACAAACTGCACTCCATACAATCATTTTCTGCATTAAAGATCTCAGCCTAAGCTGACCACACCATGCCACAGTATGAGTCTCAGGAATCTGCATATCCAACCATCCAGATAGAATTCTCAAGCATTCTTGACTGCACTTACAGTGGAAGAACAAATGATTATGACTCTCAAGTTCCTCCCTACATAACTCACATAAAGGATCAAGCCTCATACCAAATGTAACAAGTCTGTCTTTGGTCAAGAGACGCTGTTGTACATAAAGCCACATTATAAAGCTGCATTTTGGAACAGTGAGTGCATTCCACACCATAGGATACCAT
>JAGPOY010006941.1:0-10009 GCA_018983105.1 Silene uniflora | reverse complement strand
GCTGATGTTACAAAATCATTGTGAAATCGTAGTGCGTAACCGTGTAGACTGAATAAGTAGTACTTACAACTCTGAATGTTTTTCATGCGCGATTGATGAAGAAGGTGTTGTTGATGGAATCTCGGATCACAAATAACCGAGTTCCATGATTTGCAAACGACCCGTAATTTCAATAAATTTTCCGTCGGTTCCCCTTTCAAAATTTCTGATAACACTTCCGGAGGTAAATATGCGTCGGTCTTTCTGATCTTCATACTCGAGTTTGTCGACCTTATAATTCGTACCTTTTTCTCGTGATGACAATATATAAATACTAGAAATGGAAAATTAAATGTGTATTAGGGTTTGGTTTCTAATTTTCCATATTTTATTCACAAATCAAATCAAATAGTCCATAGTCCATATTTTTGATAATCTAGTTGCATTTTATGAGCTAACCCGTAACCCTTTTCAATCTGACCTAATTTTTTCAGAGTCCGGATCCGAATATTTGACCGGTTGATCCCCTATCGTTCAATCAAGCCCGAATGACTCGTTCGTTTAGGAGCAAAACCCGACTCGAGATGCTCAACATAATGGCCACCTTGCTTTTCAACAAATTAAAATCAAAAAGACTATTACCAATTATTCTAATAATTTAAAACTAATTATTTTTAATAAAATAGTGATTTATGCCTTTTAAACATTTAATAAACGAGCAAAACACCGTCAAATGAAAGGTAAAATAACGAGTAAAATGACACATGGTAATACCACCAGATACACTTGTATTACTAGTGGATACATGTGTATCCACTAATAATACCATGTGTAGGAATGGCAACGGGCCGATCTGGACAGGGTCCAATAGGATCCATATTCAGATCCGCAATGCGAAAGCTAGATCCAGATCCGAACCCTGCGGATCAGGTAGGATCCGGGTTACCCGCGGATTTAATCTATAAACTACTAAAAGAAAAAAACAAAAATTGATTGGCAGTAACTAAAAGGGGTTGCTCATCCATTATGTGTTTATTATATCATGTCAGTCATGAATAAATGAATGAATCATAGCCTATCCTCTTCATCCTTCATACTCCGTATTTCTTTGTCAAATAATTTTGAGCTACGCATAACTTAACAACTCAGGCCACTATTTTTTGAATTTTTTTTATTAATTTTAAAAATGGGTTTTAGGGTCGAATCCGGGTTGATCTAGCCGGCTAGATCTAGATCCAGATCCGTTTTTAAACCAGTATCCAGATCCGATCCAGATCCATAGAGTCCGAAATATTAGGATCCATATCCTATCCATCAGAGTAGAGTCTAGACTCTAGCGGACCTGGACCGGATCCAGGATCCGTTGCAATCCCTAACCATGTGTATCTGAAAGTATGAACAAATGTATCTGGAAGTATTATATTGTGTATATATGATTAGTTTGTACGGTTCACATCGTAACTCAGTTCGTGCCTGAACCTGCTCCCGTGTCCTGTGTCTTAGATTTTATTGTATGCCATATCACATATCCGTGTCGTATCCGTGTCGTGTCCGTGTCTGTTTTGGCGCTACTTAGGTCATGATTCAGGAGTAGCAATAAGATTCTGTAGAACAAATTAAGCTAATCAATAAGAACGAACGAATTTCCCTAAGCAAATATCTCAGATCACGTTATGAAAGATGGCAAGATCAAAGAAGTGAGTTTTTGTAAATGTTTGATTAAATAACTGCTTCGTAAAAAAAGATTTATTATACATTTTTTTTTTGGTGAGGAGGAGCGGGAATCAAACCTAGAAACAAAAGACTAACGAACTACAAAATTAAAGAAACAGCACAAAAAACGACACAAACTAATAACTAAACAACGTGGACAGGGACAACACGAGGCCACGCAACACCACCAACATCCTGTTTGATCAACTGGTTCGGCACATTCGAGAGATCAAAACGGATCAGTTGCTGCCATTGAGTCACCCAATAATTTGCTAACCAATCAGCACAAGCATTGGCCTTACAATAAGTGTGATGAACCTCCACTTCCCATGGGTTGTCTCGGATAAAGGATTGACAAATCTTGATCATGTGTATGGGCAGTCGGGACTTTAAGGGCGGATTCTAATCACCTTCGAACCAGTTTGAACAATTAGCTGTGATACTAGACTACGTTCCAAAGCAATCATCAACCCTCTTCTTAAAGCCATTATCTCAGCCCTCGTTATAGTAGCTTCACCAAGCTTCTCCGCAAAATTATCTAAAATTTGACTTGAAGAATCTCGAAAAATACCCCGGTACCGCTGCACTCCGTATTTCTATTATGTTAATCAAAAGATAAGAGCACGTTACTAATATAATTCCCAAACAGACGGATTTCATGACAAATGATAGCGGGTAAAAAGTCGTCACACCCGATCAAAAACATATATAAAATAACCCAATTTAAGTAGTATAAATCGGGGTCGAACCACAAGGAGATCAAATTTGAGTACTAGTTTTGTCTTAGATTATGAGCTAGCTACGCGAATCATAAAATTGGTTGATAATAATCTAAACAAGTAAACTAAATTAATAAGAAACTAAGACAAGTAAAGTAAGAACGCAAGTAATATAATAGAAATAACAATGGTCCAAACAACAAAGAAAGGCCTAGGGTCCGATTTATCCACTAACATGCTCATCTACCATCATAAATCTCGTTAGTTAATCGTTAGGGTAATAGTCAAGAGGAAAACGCTTCTAATTCGCCTATTAACTCCCTCCCGGGTTCATAATAGGACACTAGTAGCATCGACTCAACTCCCTCCCGGGCTCATGACTCGATTTCCCCAACTCAAATATTGGTCAAGGTCAATAAGACTACGATAGATTCCCGGTTATCCCACTCCCTCTCCCAATGGTCGATGTCAAACCGAAAATTAAAGGCACCCTCCTCAAGTTCTCCCTCCCGGGTTCAACTCAAGTTGGCGACTAGTCTAAGTGAGGTGGTCCGGCTCCTAACCTAGTCAACTCCCGTCGACGGTCAAGGGTCAAAAGTCAACAACGATCCCAAATAGAACATGACAAGTCAAATCCTTTAATTAACCCAAACTAATTACCCAACAACTAATCAAAAATGGAATTTAGTCATGTAAATAATACATGTTTGGGACAAATCGAACCCTAGTGAGAAAATTACTCACTACTCATATCTAATCTAGCCCAAGACACATTTATAATTACTCTAAACATAAAATTAAGCACAATTTAACAATAAAGATTTCAACTTTAAGTAAAACTAATGACTAAATATAATTAAACTAACGCTAAACATGATAAGATGATTAAAGACTAAAACTTTAATTAATTTAAGAAGACTACACTAATTAAAAACATAACATTAATTTAAATAACAATAAGAGAAAATGAGAGAAGAAATTATACCATCTATCTATCTATCTATATACTTAAAAGAGGATGTTTTCGAGCGTTTTGATTGGCTATTATTTTCATACAATCTAATTGGCTGATTTAACAAGCTAATTAAAAAATCTATCTATAATTAAATTAAGTTGTTTAATAATCTATCTATCTATCTATCTATCTATCTATCTATCTATCTATCTATCTATCTATCTATCTATATCTATCTATATACTTAAAAGAGGATGTTTTGAAGCGATTTCATTGGTTATTACTTTAGAGCGATTTCATTGGTTATCACTAAAAAGATAATTAAATAGGGAATAAAAAATAATTAAATAGAGATTAGTCCATGTTTTGTAAACTACTATCAGAATTTTAAAATAGTAAATTAAAATAATTTAAAGTAATTATATAAGAAACTTATCAAATAAGTAAGCCTTTAACTTTGTATTATATATCGTGTATATTATTTCTCCCTTCTAAGCGGACCAAAAACAATCTATAAAGATCCACCCTATTTTTGAAGTTATTAACTCTTATGTTTGCTCACTTTTATGAGCTATAATTCTTTTCAAATTTGAAATTATTTAATATCGCAACATATAATGACAGGGGTTGTTGTTTGAGGGTAGTAGTGTGAGATGGTTTGGGATATGTGGGACGCGCGACAGTCAAGCGGGTTAGGCACACATAGAACGTTCCCATTACGAAGGCAAAAGCGACAATGTTGGGGCTAATTATAGCAAGGCAGATGGAGCTCCATTCATTAGAATCCGAGTTCCTTTACATGTTTGATGTTTGATGTTTTCGTAATCATCCTCGAAATAATAGGCTAAATATCGACCAAAATATAGGTATACGTTTGATATAAAGTGCCTTTGAAGCAACAATTTGCAGATAAATATTCAGAAATTATATTTTGATATTACCCGGGCAACGCCCGGGCATGAAATCTAGTATATACTTAAAAGAGGAACTTTTCGAACGATTTCATTGGTTATTACTTATTGAATATAAAATATTAAAAGAAAAAAGAGTTATACAAAAGATATTAAAGGAAAAAAAATTGTAAATTAAGTATTTAAAAATCTACATTAAAATAGGTCTCCTAATGCTGCGTACGACAATAGCAATTTGCATGTGGTGTAGACTAATTGAAGTAGCTAACATGAAATCCATATCCTGTCGTGCTATCTCCATCTAATCATCTACTCCGTATATATTTGACATGATGACATCAAATAATTACAAGAGCAAATCTTTGAGCTAAATAGAGGTTTTACATGAATGGCTAGGTCCTTTGGTAATTGTTTGTTTGTTGAAAATTTTCACTTTATTTTTGTTCCTTGGTACCTATATATGCAAGTTTGTTTTTATATAACAAGGATTTTTTTTTATGGTGTAGAAGGAACTATAAGTGCAAAATTTATTGTTGATGAAATATGGACTCGGGTAATGTTGGTTTATTTGTAGGAGTGAATTGACACGGAATTGAGCAACCTAAGGTATTCGAGCACATAGTCAAGTGGACTTAGAAATTAAAGTTGGAATTTGATATCCAGCCGAGTGTGGTAAATTTCGGTTTCGTAAAAGAAAATTAATAATGACGACACAAAGCTTATAACCGTCAAAATTAGATACAATAAAATGAGTAATACAACTGTACAACAATAAAAGAAAAAAAGATTATGACAAAGGGAACGCATTGTTTTACACACATATTAATACGATGTCAAATTGTAGAAAAAACTCGGCAAGATTGGTAACTACCAAGTACTAACTACAGAATACCTCATAGCTGGGTCCAAAGAGTAAGGGTTTCATACTCCATATATTATTGACTATTGAGAGTCATTCACGCTAAATAATTCTGTCTATTATATTGATTACTATTAGTATGATGAGAAGGACACCCATTAGAGATAGTATTTGGATCATTGTTTGGTTTTTATCACTTCTAAACTTTAAACTTTACCGGAATACGTATTATAGTTGAGAGATAGAATTTGACCTCCTTAAACTTTAGATAGAGTTTGAAAAGCAATCTATGGGTTCGACAATTTATGTTCTAAAGATGGGTAATGACATGGTATATATTCTATGAGAAAAGTTAATACTACAAGCCGAAGCTACAACTATTCTGGTTAAATAGGTCATGATAAAATTATCTATATCTATATATATTTAATAGTCTTAGGTCCTAATCTTTTCGTTTCAAAAAAGCTAAATTAAACTGAACTTAATGGAACTGAATGGAGCTGAAGACTGAAGACGGGTAAAACTGAACCGAATTAAGCTGAAATTAAGTCCACCTTAATTATAAACAACACAAGTGATCTCATGAGAGTAGTAGCTCAGTCATGGGAAACTTTCTTGATAATCTTATATTCTTATACAGTATATGGGAAGGTTTCGTATGAGAATTTATGGTATTTTTATGCGCGTGATAATTTGCTCAGGTAAAGTTAATTACAACTTTGATAGTAAATAATTCAAATTAAGTTTATCTACAAAAATTAAGAGCGGGTAAATTATGTAGCAAATATTGTGATTCTAAGAGCTTTGCATTTCGAATCAACTACTAACATGATATCTACCTTAATGTCACTGTTAAGATATAACCCGGGCAACGCCCGGGCTTGAAACCTAGTATTTGTATTAAAAGGGAATGAGATCTCCATACAAAACTTGTAAATAAAAAAGGTAAACTACAAATTTAAACTAAGAACAAGAATGAAAGAGGAGTTTTTGATTTTTTTGTGGAAGAACAAAATTAATCTACCCTAAACTCTACTGCTCTCCGGCTTGCGTTCTCCCTGCTTGTTTCGTTCGACCAACCAAAGACGGCTTTAAATCAAGTGGACTAGTACATAGTTGTGACCGAAACAGGAATGCGGCCCAATCCAGACAGCCCAAAACCAATCTTCACGTGATATAAGAATTGGTAAGGGTGCATCATTTCCAATTTAAATCCTCTCCATTACCTTCTCTCCATTTTCTCTCCATTTCCTCCCTAATACAATCATATTTTAATATATTTTCTTCACCATCCATTAAATCTTTATTTTTTATGAAACGATTACAAGCGTTAGATCATCACAATATTTGATCCGGGCCGTTGATAAGAAATGGACCTCCATTTCTTTTGAGGAAATGGAGAGAATTCGGACCGCATCATTTCACCATCCACAAAATGATTAGTCATAGTTTACGAGGTTGACTTTGACCCTTCGTCTTGTTCGATTTCATTTGCTTGTCTTTGACCCGTTTTATTCCATTGTTCTCAATTAACTCGGTACCTATACGACAAAATAAATAGAAGTAATACCAAAATCCCGAGAAATAACACGGGATAACTTTATTTAAAACTAATCCGCTAATGTACGATATATGACTAAAATGGGTCGATAAAGCTAACACGAGTTATTAATTTAGATAGAATAAGGGATAAAATGTGGGTAAAATCCGGTAAATTATGGTGTTATCAACAAATTATACTTAACTCCCTTTATCCCGAATATTCGTTTTACTTTTGATTAAAATTAAAATATCGGTCACAAAGAATAAATTACTCTGAAGAAAATTAAAGTAGTTACCTTGGCAATTGACCCCCTGCCTACTTAGAAAGTTAAGTCAATTACTACGATTCTACGAAGAAACTTACTGTTGAGGTAGTTCATCTTAACAATGCCAAACTTGGAAGATAACCATACACGAAGTTTATTCTCCGATAACTTGTTCCTGAGCAAATCTTTTCCGTGCGGGCTTTCAAGTCATAAACAGATACTGTCACCGGACGCGACCGCCATTCTAAATAAAGATCCCCATTATTCGTCAAGTATAGAAAAGATTTATTAGCATGACAATCGATATTGTAGAGCTCAAACCAAGAAAATACGGGACTATTTGTACTATCCTTTCGTCTGATCCATACACGAATATGTGTACTACGACTATCACGTAATTCATCTACAAGTGCAAGTGAATCACATAAGACTGCTAGACTCCTCAATGTATAATTTAATTGCCCATCGTCACGTTTAAAGTGTATAACGTCAGGCAATTTAGAACAAGTCAAGGCCTCAGTCGACAGATTAAAACATACGTAAAGTGTCTCGTTATCCACATCTATTTCGGCCATAGCGAGCCAGTAAATACAACCTTCAAAATTCAAGGATTGTGACAAAGACATGATCATATTATCGATCGATCCTCTCTTGACTTGATCTGAAGTCCATGAACGAGTACCAAGGTTATATACATACATTGATTTCCAAATTGTTCTTCTCCAAATAAAGTGCAACCACCTTACAAATATTACTCACCGAATCAAACCCAAACCCAAACCCAAACTCAACATTCCGATAACTGTACTTGAGCGATCCAAAGAGCGGGATATCAACAATTTTCTTAAGTGTCGGGTTCCACAACATCACGTTTACACAATTGTCGCCATGATGCGAAGCAGTGCAGGCCAACAAGACTCCATCGACACAAGCCCTTATTACATAAGTCATAGCACCATCATAATGGGACTCGCATAGTTTAATCGTCTCAATTGTCGCAAAAGTTTCAATACTTCTAATATCCACCGCATTAATGTGACCAGAGCCAGAAGATGATAAGTAGTACTCACAACCATGAATGTTATTCTTTCGTAATTGATGAAGATTGTGTTGATGGAAACTGCGATCACAGATAATCGAGTTCCATAATTTGCACACGGCCCTTAATTTTAACAAATCTTTCGTTGGTAAACACGCCAAAACTTCAAATAATAGATCTGGAGGTAAAGAATTCATCTTTTTTCTCGATCGAGGGATCGAGTTTCGTAAAGAGGGAAATCAACCTAGGGTATGCATCGTATTATGTCCTATGTTGGATTATTATCATCATTGATCCAAATTTGTTAGTTTGTTGGTTTCCTATGTTTTAGATGTGGTGATCTGGTCAATAGGAATAAGACCTGGACTTAGACGTATTCTCCATGTACTCCTAATTTTATGCACATTATTTGATTAATCACAAAAACTTGTGAAAGACGGTCTCTCAATAATATTATCGAGAAACTTCACAAATAGAGGGGCATGATGGGGAGAGCAAGTTACTTATTTTCTTTTTCCCCTCTATGTCTCCCACTAATTTAGTGAAAGACGTTTCTCAGGATACTTAAATGAGTTAGTTTACGAGAACTTTCTTTATTCCTATGTTTGACTTTCTTCTCCCCTATTTAGTCTATCGTGTGGTATTATAGAAAGATCGTAAGATTCTAAAACCTTGATATAATCATAGGATCCAGGATCAGTCAAGCATTTTGGATCGTATATATGTATGTGTCCTTGAGAATTAATCTTAAGTCAGATAACTTGCTATACATGTATTAAATTACTCTGCTGGGATTTGATATGTTATAAACAACTAGACCCTATGACGGCCTGGATGCTAACCAGGAAGCTGCAGCAGTGGAAGAGGGAGCCATAGCATAATTTAACGGGTTTGGATAATATACGTCTCGCCTCCTCTACCACCACTAGCTTCCAAGACATCATAGTGACGTGTGTGTATCAGGGACCATGTCGATTGTCGAGTACTCCGCATGTGCGATTTGCCTCGCTTATTTTGAAAGATGGTCGTCTCCTTAAATCAGGAAAGGATGCAATCTTAATGTAAGAGGTTAAAAATTTCGGGCTTACCCTTTATGGCCAAAAGGGTATGTAGGAATAATCCATCATTCGACATCAACCCATAAAATAAGCTAAAGTCTCAGTATAAATCTTCAAATCGTCTAAATTCTTTTGTCAAATTTTCCGCAAGAAATTTAAAATTCGATTTAGTACTCTGTATTTAATTAAAATAGAAAGGTAAAAAACTATTCTCTTCGTCTTTGTCTTGGTCGTTTCACTAGAAGAATTGGGTAAAAAACTATTTGTTGAGGGTGCGTCAGGCTCAGTTTGATATAACCCGGCTTGGGTTACAACTAGCATGACCAGTTTGATAAGTAATCGTGAGACCGTCTTACAATGTGAAACTGAGGAATGAATAACTTACTATTGAGTTATCTTAACAATGCCAAACTTCCAAGTAACCAGTTTTCAAGTCATAAACAAATACTGTCATGATGATGATCGCGGATGATTTTAAATAAAGATTACCATCGTTCGTCAAGTATATAAAAGATTCATCACCGCCATCGAGATTATTGAGCTCAATCCAAGAAAATGCCAAACTTGTTCTACTATCCCTTGATTCCCTTCTCCTGATCCATACACGAATATGTCTATTATTACGACTATCATCGCTGGATTCATCTACAAGTGCAAGTGACTCATATAAGACTGCTAGAAGACGCGCCCTTGACGCACATTTAACATCAGGCAATTTGGCGCAAGTTAAGGCCTCACTCGACAGATCCAATTTTGTTCATAAATTGTACGGAGTAATAATATATAGAAGCTCTAGTTTTGTCTAGGTAGTACTTGACCCGTCACAAGCTTGTTTTGGTCTAGTTTTGTCTAGGTAGTACTTGAGCAAGTGATAAAGATGGTGTTGATGAAAACTGGGATCGCCAGTAAATCCCACCTTCAAAATTAAAGGTATGTGAAGATTTCGACAAATACTTGACATTGTCAAT
>JAGPOY010006940.1:0-10010 GCA_018983105.1 Silene uniflora | reverse complement strand
ATTTATGTTTACAAGGAAAAAAAACAACAAACTAATCCATCAAAACTCAACAATGAGAGACATTGAGAGGTTACCAAATGAGAAGCACAACAAGAAGCAATCCAATAACGGGTCCGAATTGTACCAAAATAGTAACCAATCAAGGGGATTAGAGAGGCCAACAAGCTACAAAAAGAGCGATAATGGTAAACTAATCTTCTTAAGAAACGATAGGCAAAAGTTTGAGATGCAAGACTTGCTTAAGGCCTCAGCTGAAGTGCTTGGAAGTGGGAGTTTCGGATCGTCGTATAAGGCTGCTATTGTTGGTGGACATACATTTGTAGTGAAGAGGTTTAGGCAAATGAATAATGTAGGAAAAGAAGAGTTTCAAGAACATATGAAGAGACTTGGTAAATTAAGGCATACCAATATACTTCCTCTTGTTGCCTTCTTTCATAAAAGAGATGAGAAGCTTATTATCTCTGATTTTGTTGAGAATGGTAGCTTGGCTAGTCATCTTCATGGTATGTTTTTCTTTTCATTTTTGCAATTTTCGACCTAATTTTCATTAGTCCGCGGTCATTCACTCGAATGCCCTCCTCCATATATACCAAGTGCTGAACCTCACTTGTGAGATATGTGAGATATCGGGGCTCCCAGGATTTGAACCTAGACCTCTGGTCACGCTGGTTCTGATACCATTTATGTTGAGAAGACCGTCTCAACCAAACCTTCTATCTCATTTATACTGTCCCGGCCCTATCATTTTCATTCTATTTACTAGGTTGAATGAATATATATGAGTTAATTAATGATTGTAAGAAGATTTATGTTTGGGTTGATAATGTAGGAAGACGAACAGAGGATCAACCGGGGCTTGAATGGTCAACTAGGTTAAAGATCATAAAGGGAGTAGCAAGAGGGTTAGCTTACCTCTATAGGGAGCTTCCACAACTAGCTCTGCCACATGGACACCTTAAGTCATCCAATGTTCTCTTAGATGAAAGTTTTGAGCCCTTACTCTCCGACTATGCACTGGCACCACTGATCAACAAAGACCACGCGGAGCAAGTCATGGTCGGGTACAAGTCCCCTGAATTCACCCAAACCAACGAATCAACCAAAAAGACAGATGTTTGGTGTCTTGGCATACTTATACTGGAAATACTAACAGGTAAGTTCCCGGCTAACTATTTGAAGCCGGGGAAAGGTGGGAATGATGACTTATCAGCATGGGTAAACTCGGTAGTTAAGGAAGAGTCGACAAGTGAGATGTTCGATATGGAGATGAAAGCGTCTAGGAGTAGTAAAGGGGAGATGTTGAAATTGTTGAAGGTAGGAGTGTCGTGTTGCGAATGGAACGTAGACAAGAGATGGAGTTTAAGGGAAGCTGTTTCGAAAATTGAAGAGTTGAAAGAGAGGGATAATGATGATGAAGTAGATTTCCCTTCTTATGGAAGTGGAAGGGAATTGTATTCTACAATTTCATCAATTTCTGAAGAAAATGTTTCTTTTCGAAATTGATTGATCAAACTCAAAAGGGCTTTTCTTTCTTAAAACTTCATTTTCAGGGAGCAGTTTGTCACAAATAGGCCTGCAGTACAAACGTAAAGGAATTGTAATGTATTTGTAAGAATATATATATATAATTTGCTTCAACTCTAAGTTGTTCGGTTTTTGGTTTATCTTAATCTTATAAAGTAGTTTTTTTCTAGGGTACAAAGTTCGAATGTGAGGAAAATTCTTCAAAATAATACCAGTAAGAGAAATTACACGAGTCTCCTGTACATAATCTAACAAGAATTTCACGTTATATGAACGATAAATTTTGTTCAATTAAGACGGTCTAACAATGAGTACTAGGTGCAATTGCACCCAGAGATTGTTGCTCGGTTGATATCCGAGAACATCAACGTGCAAATGTGCAACCGAAACTACCACAAACACAAATTATCAATTGAACCGAATATGATATAAAGGAAAATTCCCAATTTACACACGGAAAATGTAGAACAATGAAGAGCTGCTTGACTAAGGTAACAGTTAAAAACGAACTATAATAGTCATGTGTCGATCGTAAAAGCTACAAAATTGGGAGTACAACTTCAAAACATAGAATAGTGATGATGATGATGACGACGACCTTCCTTCGCATTAGAGGCAATAACTGACCTTTAGGTCGGGATGGAACGTGGAGCAGGAGAGTGGTGAGATTTGCCCCTTCTTGCCCGGATGGCTTGATAAGCAAGCAATCAGGCGCCAACGGCCAACGCTTACGACTTCATATTTACTGGCCTCTTGAGTTTTTACCGCTTAGCTTTCGCCTCTTTCCACCCTGCTTTTTATCCTCTTGTTTTTTATGCGGATCAACTTCTTTAAACGAAATCGGAGGAATTATAACACCTGATTTCTTCAGAACCTGAGTGGAACAAGCACGGTGTTAGGCATCAAAACGCGCAAAACTACTTTTGCAGGGTTACATTAGAGGGAACAGAGAGATGAACGTACAGCTGGCCGGATAAGAGCCCCAGCAACTGTTGCTGGGTTAAATTCAGGGCCAATGGGCACTCGGATGCTGTTTTCAAAGACTTCTCTCGAATGGTGCTCGCGAGGTAATTGAGGCGCAAACAGTTTCTCCGCCTGAAATGTTCCGAAGCATGAGATCATGTTAAACAGTTATATGACCCACTCAACTAGATCTTGCAAAAATTGACCCAATCCAGGTGAAGAATTTGACCAGAACATAATTAAACCCAAAATTATGCAATTTGAAATTATCCAACCCAAAAATGAACCAATCCAATGACTCAAAAGAACCACTTTGAAATTATGAGTTTATTTACATAACAAATGACAATAACCTAAATGACAAAACTCGTAGTCACCATGACCTATATAAGTGGACAATTACACCCCCAAAACAGACACAAATAGAAATGACCTAATCCATACCAGAGTGACAGAGTCCATAAAATACCCGAAAAACCTGAATTCAACTGATCAGACTCGTGCCAAACCCAAATAACCCGTTTATGAGGTCTACACTTTAGTCATGAAAAGAGAAAAATTAATGATCAAGCGAGTCCAGTTCTGAAAAAAGCAGATCAGAAATGTGCAATAGTAACCCTGACCTTCTTATCTAATTTCTCATATTGAATAACATGAAGAGATGAATTAATGATCGCATGAGTATAGTTCTGAGAAAAGCAGATCAGATATGAGTAGTAGTAACACTGACCTGCTTATCAATTTTCTCATATTTAATAACATGTTTAAGAGGTGCATCTTCCCTTTTCTTCAAAGCTGCTACTCTCCTCCGCTTGGCAGCTTCGTACTCTTTTAAGATCGAAGAAGGTAACCCTCTCTTTTTCTGGACACTAGTCCACTGACCCCATCCAGGACGCATAACGGGTTTCTCTGGCTCGGGAATTTCCGCATTATGAGCACTCTCTTTCGTCTTTTGAAATTCTTCCACCACGTCATCTCCAGCAAATCCAGCAAATGCACGTCTTATGTGCTCATCATTAGACGGCAGTTCATATGTTTGCTTTGCACCAGCAGACAACATTCCGTCTACCATATGACCGCCACTGTCTGAATCACTGTCCTCGTCAACTTCCTACCGAATTCCGCAAACAGAAACAATACAATCACATGAGATTAAACAATACAATGACAGATCCAAACATCAACCATCAGTATCTCCATATATGATCATGTAAAACCTCCTTGTTAGTGTAAAGAGCTAATTTAATATCAAGAATTAACAACGTTGCATCCATGGTATACTGTGAGACAATATAGGTCAAATTCGATATTATTTGCTCACCAAAGTCAACTAGCAAGTTGACAACAATATAATATGACTTCCGCCAGAATCATCTTATTACCTCTCTGACTTCATCAGGTACAGAAGGTTCTGCAACTTTTATGGTCTGCTTAGCACTTCCCTTCGGAGTAGGTTCTTTTTGGCCCTTGATACTTTTCATCTGTATGAATAGAAAGAAAATATAATCAAGAAAAGAGCAAAGGATTGATGTCTCTCACGTGTCAATACATTTACCAAATCCAACCAATTCCATATTCCCTTGCCAAATGATCTGAGGTATGAATGTATAAGTATAATAGCTTCACAGAATTTTTCATAAATGGAAGCATTTCCATGGAATAGTCCACATTAGGAATATATGGTAATTCCAACGGGAAAGGAGGGCATCGCCAAGAATGATCCACATACATAAGAAACACTAACCTTTTTCAAAGAACCAGATGCATAAACAGAAACATCATAACTTTTTCTTGGCTGTGGGTCTTCAACAGTTAGGCCATTCACACACTGGAAAGAATGCTAGAGGTTACGAGGCTGGAGAATAAACATAGTATATAAATAGAAGAAAAAACTAGAGTAGAGTTAAATTACTTTCAGAGCTGACTCCTCGCCTGTCTCCAAGTCTTCACGAAGTACATCCAGATTAATATCGACATCCTTGAGCGAGTGACTACCTTCCACGTGTCCTAAATCAACATCTTCGTCATCTTCGATCATATCTTCATTCTCGCTTCCATAGTTATCAACTTCTGGTCTATGTTTTATCTTTGGATCTTCCGCTTTCTTTTCAGTTGCACCAAAGACCCTTCTCCCACTCGAAGTCCCAGGTTTTGCTGCATTTTCATCTTGCTGATTCAAAGATAAATCATACTCCTCAAGAGCACGCTTGGCTTCTTCACTGGCCGCTTCCTTTCTTTTTTCCAACCCCCGAAGCTATCATCAAGTGAAGTCAATCAGAACAATTCAAAATTACAGCCTAGAAAACACAAAATCCATCAAGCAGCATCACAAACAGAATAAAAAATCTTATGTTCTAATTACAGAGTTACACATCCCAACTTATTGCTACAAACCTACAACGGGCAGCATGCGATATGAACTCTTCAATATACTCAGCTACATGAATAATCATTACTTGGTTAATACGGCGTAACAATTAAATCAGCACCAAATTAAATCATTTGAACTTTTTTTCTGTGGGCAGGGGCGGCAAAGGCTTACAGGCACACAATCAAAGTTAATAACAATTACTTTTCACTCATAGCAACTGAGATAATCGCCTAGAAGACTTTTGCACAATAACACAACAAACACAGAAAAAAATGGCGCTTTTCTATCAAATCAATAATCAACGGCAACTACATGACTTCCATATTTCATAGAAACTAAAAAATAAAAAATGTGTACACAAAATTAAATCTGTTTTTCAGAAAAGATAAAGTGTGTGATTAAAATTAATATACTCTAATGTATCAGAAACAAAAACTATCAGGCTGCCATCAACTATTAGAAAACAAAAAATAGTGTCATGATCGACATCCGAAACAATAACATCAGCAACAGTCGGACTACTACAATTCATACAAAATTAAATATCAACATTTTCATATGACGCAGTAAAAAGTGCAAAAATTCAATATGACCGAACTCTGATATAATAAAAACAGAAACTATCAAGCTTCCATAATTTATACTCTGTACAATAGTAAACATCAACTTTCTTCATACAATACAATTAAAATTGCAAAACAGCGACATACGAAACAATCAAACAATAACATCAGCACTATTGTACTTCCACAATTCATACAAAAGTAAACATCAATTTTTTATGTGATACAGTAAAAAATGCAAAAAAGTGTAATATGATCGACTTTGGAAACAAACATCAGCAAATATCAGACTTCGACAATTCACAAGTATATATGCTAAAACAACTTTTTATGCAATACAGTTAAAAAAACAGCTAATAAAAAATTCTTGTGTAAGGCTTTCTTGCAAGTACCCACATGTGAATCAGTCTCTCAGCACATGGATTCTGCTCTTCAGCATACTTATAAACAAACATCTGAGTAAGTAATTAGTAATAGACATTGGAATGGATTAAATCCATTCGCAAAGCTCCAACCAAACACCCCCTAAGAAACATTGGAGAAGAAGCTTACCAAGAGATTGAACAATTACGAACATTTTGCAAGCTAAAAGTAACAAGAAAGTTTGGAACACATACCATAAAAGGCAACGATAATACACCAGAAGCCGGAACCTCGTCCTCCTGTTCCATTAATTTGAGAGTTTTTTTCTTGGCCTTGGCCACTAATATTGAAGCACCTTCCTCATCAGAGCTATCGAAATCTTCATCATCTTCAGAAGCACTGTCATCGCTACTACTATCATCCATGAAAGAATCCATCTTTCTGGTCAAAAGATTATGCTGATGCAGCTGTTCAGAGATAGCTGCTCGAGTGACATCATCCTGCTTATCCAAACCACGCTCCATGATACGCTTTGCCCATTTCCCTTGGTTTTTGTGTCTCAATGTCATGCGAGCCTGCGCCAAATTTAAGTAATACCAATATAACACAGGTAGTTGAGAATTAATTGCATAAACATTTGAGTATGTAAACATAAAACCACAGCACATCAGTACTTCACCTCAGCTCTTTTCCGTTCCTCTTTTTCTGCAAGCTCTCTCTCGGCTTCAGGATCATTTTGTAGATCTGAAAACGCTGCCTTCATCTTATCTTTCTTCTTTATTTTATGATAGGTCTTGGATTTGATCTTGCTAATGCGCTTTGCCTTCAGTTCATGATGAAAAAGAAGGCTTCGCATTTTAGCTAGTTTTTCCTGGCGCTCTTTTACATCTTCCACTGATATCTACAATTGCAAGGAAAATAATTAGTTGCAAGCTAAGCTTACAATCATAGAAAAACGACAGTAGTAAACACATGAATATATTCCCAACTATCACTCTTCACCGCCAAATTACGAATTCGAGAGCTACACACTGAACTACATGCTAGTAAAATAACAAATATCCCAGAACATTGACTGAATGAAGCCGAGTGCTAATAAAAAAAGAACGAGTTCTTCACTAAAAAACACTTTTTTCGTCATTGCAACTAAGCAAACATTAACCCTTTGTTTGGAAACAAAAACAACGGTCAAGCGAGGATGGAAAAATGTCATTTAATCTTCTAAATCTTTCCTATGTTGAAAGGGGATATAATTTGCCAGGGGGGGAGATGGAAACAATGTTATTTGACCTTTCAAACCTTTCCCTTTGTCTCCAAAGTCCTTCGTCCAAACAAGGGGTAAACTTGCCTCATGGCAATATACAGCAACACAAATTTCATATGGATACTAACATGACGACTCGGCATATTAGGTCGATCTCTTAAACAACCACAACAAAACCACAACTCCAATACCTCAAGGGCTCCTACAAATTGTTTTAACCCAACCATCAGCACTCAGGAAAAAAAAATAAAAAATAATCTAGTTTTTAGCATGAAGGGCTGCATACACCCAATATCCAAAAGAACTGAAAGGACGGAACATAATTCTAAAAAGTCATCAGCTATTTTATTTGAATTTTTATTTCGCGCCTCCCATATAGCCCAACATCCTCACATAAATCGATCCCGCTCGCCACTGTCAAAGTTCTCCCACACATCCTCCGCCCACTCCCTCACCCTTTCATAACCCACCACTGACCTCACCTCGACTCCCAACCCGTCCCAAACCCCTTCCACCCACCCACAACCCCTGGCGAAATGAAGACAAGTCTCCAGTCCACCGTAGCAGACAGGGCAGCCCCCGTCAATGGAACACTGCCTAAACAAATGCATTTACATTACAGAATATGATAACATGAAAAACTACTTCCTCTACAAAAAATGTGACTGCCTTTATAATGTGGCACAAATTTTGAAACCTCAACTCTATCGATTAAACTCCAATCTGCAGCAAAAGGTATTTACCTTGTTCATTTCAAGAAGCTTGGTGCCATCATTCTGGTAAGCGTCCACTATTTCACCATCATGCATTAATGATGCAATCGTCTTCTCAAACTGAGTGCGTGGTTTGAACCCAGAAGCTATTGCTCCTACTGTTGGAACTTTGCTTACATTTCTTTGGTCAAAAATCAATGTCGGTGCTTCCCTGTTTCTCTTTACTAGACCCTCCCATTTTGTTAAATCTTCTTTTGTTTTGTCATATGCAGTCCCCCTCTCCACCCTCTCCCTATCTGGTTTCGGAAGAGGCGCATGAATTTTTATTCCTTTCTCCTCCGTACGTTTAATGTTGTTTCTTACTTTGCTGTAACCAGATGTTCCGCGCAGCGGACCGAGAAGGTCATCAATGGTAATCTGGCCAGCAGCACTCAGCACCCCATGACTGGGATTGAACTCAGACTCCGGATATGCCTCTGAAACATCTGACTTTCGCTTTCTCTTCTTGCCTGAAAACGGAAACAGAAGATTAATTATGCAGTAAAATGTGGTAATTTTAGCAAACAAAATGAAGACAATGACATGGTTTCCCATTCTAACACAAACACAAATGGAAACAGAGAAAGAGAATCATTTACTGATGACAGCAATAAGAGATCTTCTATTATTCCGACACATAACATGACCAATGGACAACTTCAGCAATATTATTATTTTTAAGTGTATCCAGAACTTCCTAGAAACAATTCCAAAGTTGCGAAATACTTGTGAACATTAGAGAGCATATAAAACTCATCAAACAATCACTACCTATAACCCAAATTCATCAAGGGAACAAAAGTGTTCACCAATTAAGCATACTGAATGTACCTGCAAAAGCCTCAGTCGGGAGTCCACTGATACTTTGTATCATTCTAGCATGCCTTCCATCATCATCAGAATGATCATCGTCTTCTCCATCATCGTTCCCATCAATATCGTCATCCTCAGATAGTACATCTTCATCCTACACACGATAAAATTATCAACAAGTTACAATCTTTCCGGCACTATATTCACACTTGATATAATTGAAACATGTGAGTAGGAACCTAACTAAAATAAGAAACGACAAAATTTGCTTAACATCTCACAAAAGTCGGTAACTTTCACCTATGAAAATAACAACTTATAACCAAAAGAAAAACGTTTGAATTCTGAGTATGTCATTTGAACACTACAGCCAGTGGCGGAGCATGGGAGCAACTCCGCAATCAAAATTCTAAACCCTAATGAAAAAAAAATTCACTCTTTATTTCTAAATTATTACTTCATTCCATCACTGATTTGTTTCTCATACTTTGAATCCCTATCATACGAAGTTTTTAGCTGAAATTTTCGATTTATTTTCAAAGCTCCAAGACAAAATTTATCCCCTACCTCGGAAACTCGGCTTAACCACTCACCCTACCAAAGCTGTACAAACCAAAACATTAACTTATAACCTAAAATTTAAAAATTTTATCAAAGTTATTTTATTGCATTACTAATTTATCTCCTGAAATTTCCATACAGTATTTCAGCCCCTAACTTCAAATCCCGGCTACGCCACTCACCATAACAATCATCAAAAACAAAACCTTTTGAATCCTAAATTGCTCAAAAATATTGGATTATTTTGAAAGCTACTCTATTGCATTACGATTTCATGTCCTGCAATTTCCGATACATAACTTCAAATCCCGGCTCCGCCACTCACCGTAACGATGATAGAAAACAAACCGTTTCAATTCAAAAATAGATCAAAATCAGGCTGCGAGGACACAGTAACATAACACAGTAAAAAAATCATAGTAAAATAAGAAAGAAAACCTTGAAATTATCAGGGAGTTGATACTCGAAATTCTCAACAGGATCATAACGGCGATTTTTGGAAGATTCTTCTTCAGCAATCTGTTCTTCATACTCATATATATCATTTTTAACCTCGCCTTCATCAGAATCAATTTCTTCATCATTAACAAATACATTATCTTCGAAATCACTGGCATTATCGCTAGGTTTTTTAAAGTTGTCCAGCTCCTTTCGAAACGCCGCCGGCAACCGTGGGCCGGTGGATTTCTTAATTTCTGATCCTTTTCCATTGTTGTTCTTGTGTTTCTTTGATTTGGTAAAGGTGTTTGATTTAGGTTTTCGCTTTTTGTCCGCCATTGTTGTGAGCAAGGATTGTTTTGGTTGGTTTGCGGCTGCGGTATAAGAAATCGCAAAAA